>JAOXYD010083509.1:0-12250 GCA_028565735.1 Pinacopodium congolense
GGCTAAAATATATTTAGGATTTGTTATTTGAATTATTTGGGACCCTTTGGTGATTAATTTAATTTTTATAAATATTTATGAATTTGTATTGAGCTTATACCTTACAATAGACCGAGAGGGTGAGTTTGGGCATTTGTTTTAGATAGCATTCAATTTCCATCCAATTAAATGCAATTAATCATTGTATTAGCTCATTCATGTATCCAATTACAAGAATATGTATTCAAATTCATCAAACATATCACAATTTCATCTAAATTTGAAAATTCTCAATTTAGAAACCCTAATTTTATCTAAATTCCAAATTGATTCAGTCCATATTTATTCATACCAAATTCAACTTTTATAATACTTAAATTTGATTAATTAAACACTAATTAACAACTAATTGAATAAAAATTTAACAAAATTGAAAAAACTCAAAATTTAGGGTTTAGAAATTTACCAATTTCTGCTCTAAATCTTGAAATTAATTGATGAAAATGGATGTAGACGTTAAGATGATGCTATAACTCCTACTACTTGTCGGAATTTATCCTGAAACTTGAAAAATCATCGAAAAATGAGTTTGAAATAAAATCTGTAAAAATTAGTATTTTTGTTATTGTTGTTCATTTTTTGAGGTATTTTGAAGTTAATGGAGTTAGATACAAGTAGGAGGTAAATGATTAAACTTAAATCTATGTGTGTTTGAAGAAAAAATTAGAATTATAAGGATAG
Source organism: Pinacopodium congolense (assembly GCA_028565735.1). Taxonomy (NCBI): domain Eukaryota; kingdom Viridiplantae; phylum Streptophyta; class Magnoliopsida; order Malpighiales; family Erythroxylaceae; genus Pinacopodium; species Pinacopodium congolense. The sequence goes on from JAOXYD010083509.1 coordinate 721, forward strand.
TTATGGAGTTTGGCCAAAAGAGAAGAAGGAAAGAAGAAAATGAAAATGAAAAAATTGGCAGTCGAGTTTGATATATATAAGACATCAGTTGACTGATTCCTCACTATCGGTCGACTGATTATAGTAGACATATATGAGAAATCAGTCAAAAATAAGAAAATCGGTTCTCGAATTTGATATATTCAAAACATCGGTCGACCGATTCTTCACCATTAGTCAACCGATAGCAGACATATGTGAAAAATCGATTGACCAATCGTGGATCAGCCGACTGATCGGTTGATTAATTTCTCATATATGTCTACTATCGGTCGACTGATAGTGAGAAATCGATTGACTGATGTACTTTTCGAAATTATAATACCATCGGTGAAACTGGCCTCCAATAACGGGTCAGGACGATATATATCAGCGGTATAACGTTGATACATATTAATTTTAAAAACAATGCCTCGTGTACTCTTATTATGGATATGTTATCTTAATAGCCAAACATCCCTACTCCAAAATATGGATACACATAAACTTTTAAGCCCCGGAGGCCCCTGGAACCGCATCCAAACATGCTTCTTCTTCCTCCCAAGAAAATAACCTAGTTTTCTGCCGCCACCTACAAGCTTCATGGCTAGCAGTAATCCGATTCTCCATCATTAACTTGCAGTCAATACATGGCAAGATCTCGCACTAGTGGCCTTTACCATTATCGTTGCTTTCACCAAATGATGGACAGAGATTCCAACTACACACTCATCGTCATTCAAGATTTCAGAGCTACACAATTCCTCTCGCAATCCAAACCGTTCAGATTGCAACTCACATGTTTTTCATTCTTATGGTGTCTTTATTCGTCTTGTATTTACCATCCTTTCACTGACAACAGAATATGCTCAGATCTTGTATTTTTGGTTTTAATTCTTTCTGGCATACACAATTCGAAAAAGGAAAAAAATGATTTTTTTGGTAATTTTATATATTTTTAATTATATATTTTTTATTGTATTAATATGTTATTTATTATTATTATATTATTATATTTTTAAAAAATAAGAAATAAAAATTAAAAGCAAAAATCTTAACCGTTTTTCTTCTTTCGCCGGTAACCAAAGAAGCACAAAGAATAGGAAAGAGCACAGCAGGAACAATGGAAACTTCAAATAGATCACTTGGTTCTCATCAACCGTATAGCACTTAATTTCCATGTACAAACGAAATATAATGTTTATGTTTCCTAGAAGGATTTTGTTTCCAAAAACAAACAGAGACATTATCAACGTTCTCGGTATCTATTTATTCGTACTGAGAATAAAACTAACACATAATTCAATCTGTTGATTAGAAAGAGATTAACAGATAATCTAATTAAAAAACATGATTTTAGTCTCTAATTTAGATGCATATTAATCTGGTTTTTATACCAATGTTAGAAAACCGGATTAACTACAAAGATTGAAAAATAACAATAACATAAATTAGATATAATAAAATCTTTTAGTTTATATGCATAATTTAAGAATAATTACAATTTATGTAGTACCTTTATATTGAAGAACTCTTGAATTTACGAATTTTTTCAATCTTGTTTCTTTCTGTATGAAAATTGTGACTTTTAACTGTTATTTTTTTTGTTTGAAATCATAACTTTTATATATGAAATTCAAACAATATAACTTGTTAAATTTAAAGTTAAAACTCATGTCTTTAATGTTTTTTAACTAATCTTATTAATTTCAACTTCAAATGTGAAGAGTGTCAACCTTATTTTGAAGTTGTGTGATTTTGACTAGTTATTACTCGGAGTTGCAGGTTATTATTTGCAATAGAAGTATTTTTTACTATTGAGGTTATGTCTTCTTTAAGTTGAAATAGCATGAGAACATTCATTCGGTTTTACTAATCTCATTAACCGGAGACTTTTATTGACAGCAGCTTTATTACTTTGTTCCCTACTGTCAAAATTAGTTCATCCTGGAATTTCATTCAGTTTTACAAATGCTAATATAGTCTTTTGTCCCAAGATTTCAAGTAGCTGACAACCTACTCCATGATGCTTGTAGCAACCTGGAAAGTTTGATCTTTTGTTCTCAAACGCTTAGAAGCAAGGTACAGTTAATTTCTTTTAAATGTCCTCTGTGGAAATTTATATTCTTTTAACAGCAACAATCGGAAAATCTTGATGAATGCACATCACTAGGTTGTTTTAGATGCTTGAGGATTCATTTTCAGTTATCCGGATTTCAGTGATTTTAACTTCTCATTCCATATTGGATTCAATCTTAGGTACAACGTGATTTTGAAGAGCTGCCTTCTAATTTCTAAAGCCTTTCCACCATTGCAGGACTTCCTTAAATGGGAGGGTTTGTTACATACTTCCAACTATTTTGGCAACTTTCTTTCTATGAATTACTCATTGCTGTCGTTGTTGTCTATGCATAAAGTTACTTCTACACCAAACAAGAAGTCTACTGAATTAGTTTGGGTCTAATAGAAACTTATCGCTTTTTGTTGCTGGTTGGAAACCTTCAGCCATCTTAGATTAAAATCAGTGGGGAAATATGTATGACGTCTTTTGACTGAGTTTAATTGTTTTATTATGTAGTTCATTGATGATAATTGCACAACGTGATTGCTTGTGAATTTTTGCTTATGTTGTTTATGGAGTTTCACTACAAACCTTATTAAAAAAGTTCCATAACCATTCAAAATGTTCTTGTGACTGTAACTATTTTATTTAATAAAAAATTTTATTTGTGTAGATAATACAATATTCAATTTTTTGTTCTCTATGTTAGCATATATGTGGCTACGTTGGCTTTACTGGTTCCACCAGAAGATTGGGAGGATGGTGGCATTGTCAATTGGCTTCGGGATGAGATGTCTTCTCATCCAGATTATATACCAGGATTTTTGGGGCTATTTACTATTTTACCTGAGGTATATGAACTTGATGTCATCAGCATCTTGTTTTTTTTTTTAGCAGGAAAAAAAAGATATCATAATTGGGAAATCTTAGGGGCTGGTCAGTTGTAGAGTAAGGGGGCAATTTTCCAAAAACCATTTTTCACGAGAAAGGAAAATTAAAGATTGGCAAATTAAAGTTTGTTTATATTTCGAAAGTTAGAGACCTGTTCTCGGCTTTTCCAAATTTATACTAATTGCTGAAAATTAACTAAATTATGTTTCTAAAGTTTTTTTTTAAAAATAAATAGTAGAAAGTACTTTCTTTGTCACTTTGGAGAACACATTTCTAAAGGAAAATGGGGAAGAAAGAAAGTAGGAAAAAATATTTTCTATTGTTGAAGATATCATTAATATTTAAGTTAAGCTAGTTGTGTGCTTTTAAGAATTATTAAGAAATGTTATACTTTGATGACTTTAAGTTAATTGTGTGCTATTAAGAATTATTAAGAATTGTTGTTCTTTGATGACTTTTTGTGCTCTTATGAATACAAAATTGAAAGCAACCTGATCTTGCTGCAGAAAATTGATCTGCTGGGTAGAAATGCACTTGAAAGAGACATTTATACATCCATTTTGACTTCAATCAACCCACTATGTGATTTATTGGTAGCATAAAAAAGTCATATGGAATTTGCTTAATAATAAAAAAAGATTTTGACATACTTAATACAGTCAATTTTCCATGCATTGTTGAGTTAATGACTATTAATCTTGCAAATGGGTGGCTGTCAAGTATGTGCATCCTATGAATGTAGGGATCTTCTTAAAATTTAAGTTGCTATCTTGCTTTCTTCTTTATCCTTTTCTTTGCTTTCATCCTCTTGCATTTTGATTATTGGAATTCAATAATATTGATTTCTTGTATTGGCAAAGTTTAAATTATTTGGTAAGGATCACATGTTTCATAACTTCAACTTACTTTGTTGCCATATGTATTAGCCTATGTGGGGATAATAACTAAATAAGTGACTAACCTTTTAAGATTTTTTCAATTAAGTGACAAATCTTTAAGTTGTTGTCTTCCTCCTCTTATGTGGGTCGATCAATAATGGTCTAATTCTACTTCACTTCTATGTTGTCCTAAGATGTAAACTTTTAGTCTTAAAAAGTAGTTGCTATCAAGTCCATTTGTTTGTTTTCTTTTTGCTGGTTGGTGATGTATGGTTATGATTGGTTTTTTTTTACTGGTTGGCGATGTCTAGTTATGATTCGAGTGTTAATGAATTCTAGGTCAGTGATTTGATAAAGGAAACAAGAATCAAGAATTAAAGAGAGTAGAGAGAATAAAGAGATAGAGAAATGATCAAGCATTATTTGCGAAATGATCAAGCATTATTTGCCATTCTTCCTCCATTCGTTACATTGTTTACTAACGACCTTATCAGCTGAGTTAGCTGTTGGATACAAACCACTCAAATAATTACATGTGTGCTACTATTTTTTCAAGTTGGTTATATGATTGCTAAATCTTTCCTATACGTCACTGTTTCTTTCATCTTCTTCCTTGCCCATGTTCTTCTTTCTTCCACTTCACTAGCTGACTCAAGTCCATTTTATATCAATACCCCTACCCTACAAGAACCTTGGCTTCAAGGTTAACATTTAGAGTCATGAAGAAATTCCTAAGAATTGTCATGATCATTAGATGAAGACCACTTAACTAAGACTTGAACAATTGGTTTGTTTCGTCGACTAACCAGGTGTCGATCTAACATTACTAGTGGAATACGCACTATTGAAGATACAGACTAAGGAAAAGATGACATAGTTGTGACTGTATTAGCAATGCACTTTTTTAACTACGAAATATGAAAGACAAGATAAATTTTACTATCAGGTGGAAGTGCCAGTCGATACGCCACAAGTCTTATTTATTTGATTACAGGAAAAGGACCAAAAAATAGAGGCTATAGTTTTTGTGATGTATGCCGTGAGACATCATTTTTTCTATTCGATTTTATTCTCACATATACCAAATCACCACCCTAAAATTATTTGTCCTTGCGATGGCAATCTGCTAATTTCTTCATTCAACGTTGAGCCTGACGAAGGTGATGTTACAGTATCTATATAATGGTTTGTCTATCCATCAACATTTGATCCATAAATAGATTGGTTAAATCCCTTCTGAAATAAGGTACATATAAAGGGGGAGTATGAGACCCCTTTAGCACTACTTGAAACTACTCAGCCCCATAATGCATGTTGGACAGGCCAAGGAGCATAAAGATAGACTTTTGAGCCAATTATCCATTCCACTTGCTGGAAAATACATGTTGGAGCATTGTTGACAGTGTGAATTGGCTAAGGCATATGTGTGAGATAACTTGATCAATTCTCTTTTGTTTTTATACCTAAAGTTAGGACAAAGTCCCTACTTTGATACTCAATTTGATTAAGGAGGCAACAATAACACAGAGATGGACAAAGATGGATATTTTTGAGGAAACATCCTTCCATAGAAGCTGTTTAGATGTTAATTCCATAGCTGAATTGGCTAAGGTTTTTGTATGGGTTTTCATGGCCATTTTAATTTCATTTTGAGCCTAAAGCTTGCTCAAGGTCTCTACTTTATTGATAAGGTTAAAAGGGATGGAATATGACCAAAAATTTGGTTAGGAAAGTTGGGTATTAGAACTAAAGGTAGCTATAACTACCATTATGTTTGAAATTCAAATTATCTTCTTACCTTATTGTACAAACCTAAAGACTATAAATAGATGTAAGCCTTTAAACTTACAGTGTGTTATTTTAAGTATTATACTCCATATTTACTTCAATAAAGTTCTCACATTTCATTACAAATTTGTTGGTTCATTATATTCATACAAAGCTATCTCTATTTTTCTGCATAAATTGGACAACCTTTATTACTCATATTTTGTTCCAAGTGTGGTGGAAAAATTTTGATAAATCAAGGGTGGGATTTTTTATTCAATTATAGGGAAAATTTTTTGTCCTTTTAATCATATAAAAAGACCATTGTAATAGTTGGTATTAGAGCCATTTTTGTGGGTATACACAATCTGAGAATTATTGGATAACATTGTGACTATGGGTAGAAATCGAATGGATGCTTTGAGGGAGTGGCTTACGCATTTGGAAAAAGTCATAGGAGCCATTCCGGAGGATGAGACCATGTTATTTTCAGTGAGATTGGATAGTTTGGAGTAGGTAATCTAGGTTATACAATAAAGACTTAATGGCATGTCTCGTGAAGTACATAAAAGAATGGCTGTTATAGAGGATTCCTTGACGCTCATTCACAAATATTCTTCGATGGATGGAGGTGGTACTTGGGCAAGGCTGAAAGTTCCTAAACCTAAGCATTTCAATGGAGGTGGTACTTAGGCAAGGTTGAAAGTTCCAAAACTTAAGCATTTCAATGGAGGTGGTACTTAGGCAAGGCGAAAAGGTCCTAAACCTAAGCATTTCAATGGTGTTAGAGATGCTAAGTGCTGGAAAATTTCCTTTAGGATACGGAATAATATTTAAAGCAGCAAGGGTGCAAGATGGTGACAAAGTAAGACTAACAAGCACGATGGAGATACAAAGCTTTAGTGGAGGGCTAATAATGGATGAACTCTTAACACGGGAAGGCCAAAGATGGTGATAAGGAAATTTTGGTTCAAGAATTAAAGGAGCAATTGCTTCCATACAATACATTTTAGGTGGTAAGAGAGAAATTAAAGAAGTCATAACAAGACATAAGTATTTGTAACTATGTGAAGACCTTTAGTTCACTTATGTTGGATATCAAGAATATGTCTAAGGAGGACAAGCTATTTATTTTTCTTTCAGATTTGCAAACTTGGGCATAAATGGAGCTTATAAGGTAGGATGTTCAAGATTTGCCTAGTGTTATTGTAACTATAGATTGGTTGGTTAATTTGCAACTAAACAAGGACAAGGAGAATCTCAACAATGGGAATGGCAATGGAAAGTCAAAAGAGAGCGATGTAATAGGCAAAATGAAAAAGGGAAAAGTGACCATAAGATGGTGCAATATAAGGTCATTTGCTTTATTTGTGAGGGGATGCATTATGCGAAGGATTGTCCTAAGAAAACCAAATTAAATTCATTGTTGGTCGAAGAGAGGGAAGATAGCAATACTGAAATGGTGAGTGTCAACCCTATGGTAGTGACTAAGGCATCCAGAAGTAGGACTTCTGGGTCTCTTATGGAATGAACAAGATTATGAGAATATGAAAGAACTCAAGGATGCTAGACATTTAGCCAAATTTTGCAAAAAGAGTCTTTAGTTTCCTTTAAACTTCAAATGGAGCTACCAATGAATGTGTAGTTTCTAATAGATGTATGGCTAATATTTGTTGGCAATGGACTGCTAATTTTCTAATAATTCTCAAGAAAGAGAATATGTGCCTTTTGGTTATTTTTCCAACATGTTGTGAAGAGGTTTTGTAGGGGTAAATGAAAACTCACTTGAATAACTTGAAACCAACTTAACAAGACAATAACATGATGGATGATATGTCAATGAGAAAGTCAGTTTCCATTTAATGAGGAGAGGTTTATGAGACCACTTTGGTGCTACTTGAAATTACTTATCCCTATGATGCATGTCGAATAGGCCAACAAGCACAAAGATGGACTTTTGTGCTAATCATCCATTCCACTGGCTAGAAAATGCATGTTGGAATGTTGTTGATAGTCTGGATTTACCAAGGCATACATGTGGGAAAACTTAGTCAATTCTCATTCATTTTTATACCTAAAGTTAGTACAAAGTCCTTACTTTGATACTTGAATTGATTAAGGAGGCAAAACTAACACAAATATACAAAGATGGACATTTGTGTGGAAACATCCTTCTATGGAAGCTGTTTGGGCATGAATTGCATGACTAGATTGGCTAAGGCTTTTGCATGGGTTTGCATAGCCATTTTAATTTTATTTTTTAGCCTAAAGCTTGGTCAAGATCTCTACTTTGTTTTTAGGATTAAAAGGGATGTGATAAGACTAGAAATTTGGTTAGAAAAGTTGGTTATTAAAACCAAAGATAGTTATAACTACCATTGTGTTTAAAATTCAAATTATCTTCTTATCTTATTGTATAAACCTAAAGGTTATAAATAGATGTAAAGCCTTCAGAGTTGTAGTATGTTGTTTTGGGTATTGTACTCCACATTTACTTCAATAAAAGTCTCACATTTTACTACAAATTGGTTGGTTTATTATATTTATACAAAGTTGTCTTCATTTTTTTTGCATAATTTGGAAAACCTTTGTTACTCATCTTTTGTGCAAGTGTGGAAGACAAATTTTACTAGATCAAAAGTGGGATTTTAATTATAATTACAAGGTAAAATTTTAAGACTTTTAATAATATAAAAAGACACCTGTAATAGGGAGGGTAGCCATAAACTACTTCAATATAGAGATGGTAGAGTGAAAGGTTGTATTATACCACCATTCTGTTATGGCTAACCATTTATGCCACAACTATGGATAGTCAGATGTCATACACCTCAAATAGGTCTCTACTTTTTGATTCAACATCTCTATCTACCTGTCTATCTGTAAATGATAAGCAGATGAAAATTTCATATCAACACCTTGCATTCAAAATAATTCTTTCTAAAACAAACTTGTGAACATATGATCTCTATTAGTCACAATTGATTTAGCTAGCCTGTGAAGTTTTGCTACCCTATTGAGGATTGCCCTGGCTTACTCTTGAAGCATTATAAGGATGACATAATAGAATGAAATGAGCATATTTACTCAATCTTTCAATTATAGAGGCAATCATAAAATAGCCCTTAAATGAAGATAAGCCATCTATAAAATCCATATTGATGTTAGACCAAATCCATTATGGAATAGGCAATGATTGTAGAAGACTAGAGGGAGCAGTAGGCTCATATTTATTCTATTAGCAAATCTCACATTTTCTTATAAACTGCCTTACATCTTTTTGTAATCTTTTCTAGAAGAAATATTTGTATAGTTTCTTATATATATCCAACCACCTAAAATGCCCTTCTTTAGTAGAATTATGGAAGAGATTAAGAGTTTTCTTTCTCAATGCTACTAAATTAACTACAACTAAATGCCCTTTCCACTTTAACTAATTGTATTCTCAATGTAAGGTGTATGTTACATTTCACCTTTCTTTAACTATTTGATCTGCTTGTTAATAATATCATCTTTTACTTTTTTTTTATTCTCTTGAGGAAATGGATAGTGTAAATAGTTCGGGACTAGTTACCCTTAATAAGGAATTGGTTGCAAAGTTCGCTAAACCTTTCTTATATTAAATGATGAAATCAAATCCTATTAGCTTGGGAAGCCGGGTTTATTGTAGGGGATTAGTAATCTTTTGATGTATTAGATACTTTAGGCTATGATGATTTGTTTAAATAATAAAGTGTCAACCAATTAGGTAGTGTGATTGCTGCTTAATAGCCATAACAATGACCAAAAATTCTGTTTCATAAACTGGTAAATTTCGATAACAATTTGATAGCTTCTTATTAGCATAAGCAATATGATGATTTTGTTGGGTAAGCACAACTCCTATTCTCTTACCATATGCATCAGCTTCTAGGATGAATTCCTTAGAAAAATATGGTAATGCCAACATTGGAACAATTAATTAAGGCTCCTTTGAGAAGTTTGAAAAGCTTACTTTGTTGCATTATCCTAAGTGAAAGCAGTTTTCTTTTACAAGTTTGTTAAGGGCTTTCTTAACATGTTATAGCTTTTGATAAAGCATCTATAGTATCCATATAGCTCTATAGAATTTCTTAATTGCTTAATATTCTTTAGTTCAAAATATTACTGGATAACCTGAATTTTATTAAAATCAGTCGCTACACCTTCTTCACTAATGATGTGCCCTAAAATTTTGACTTTAGTTGCTCTAAAAGAATATTTGACCAACTTCACATACAACTAATTCTATCCTAAAATCTCCAACACTTTTCTAAGATGTTCCCTGTATTGCTTAAATGATCTGTCATACATAAGTATGTCATTAAAAAACACAAATTTACACAAATATACCTTAAACATACGATCGATATAGGCTTGAAAAGTTGCTAGGGTATTTATTAGGCGAAAAACATAACCAGGAACTTATAATTCCCTTCATGAGTCTTAAATGTCATCTTATACACACACACATATATATATATGTGGGTGTGTGTGTGTGTATGTGTGTGTGTGTGTGTGTGTGTCAAGTTTATGTAATTAGATTTGATGGTATCTAACTTTCAAATCCAACTTGGAGAAGTATCTAGTTCTACCTTGCAATTCTTCTACTAATGGTACTGGAGATTTATCTTTGATGGTACCTTGATTGAGAGCCCTATAATCTACATAAAAATATCCAAGACCCTTCCTTCTTTTTTATTAGATTTACAGGTGTTGAAAAAGGGCTCACACTATTTTTAATAATTCCTTATTCCATCATTTTCTTAACAAGCTTAACCACTATATTCTTTTAGACCCCTGAGTATTTATAAGGCCATATCTTGATGGCCTCAGTCCCTTACTTCAGAGGAATTTGATGATCAAAGAATCTCACAAGTGTTAATCCTTTACGTAGCTTAAACATATCATTGAATTCTATTAAGAGCATTTGGAACTATTTCTTCTATTATTCTGTTGAGTTCTTGTTATTTAATTCAATAAATATGCTCCAGAACTCTAATTGACTATCATTAGTTTTCTCTTGCAAGGCCTTGTTTGCTCCTATTAGAAAATGACACATAAATTTTTCCTTTACATAGCTCTTATTTGTTTGCCTCACTTTCAATTCTTTGAAATCTTCCCCTTCTTCACTCTTCAATTCCTCTTCCTATTCTTACCACCAAAACTTCATTGTCCTCTTACGATAGTTACACATTATGTCTTCTAATGTGGACAACCATTGTACCCTTAAATCCATATCATTCCCTTAATGTTGATTATTAAAGCATCAGTAATAAAGTCCTGGGCTCCCATATGCCAATTGAGGTTGTGAACCATGTGGTTACACTTCACGCATAAACCTCCTCCTACCATTATTCAAATCTCTGGTATCCAATCAATCCTCCCTCTAATTCTTTTCATCCCTTTATCAATAAAATTGTGAGCACTCCTTCATTCATTCAACACATGGATGATCCTTCCTTTTATTATACTCTTCATCTTCAATTAGTGATAATTTGATTTTGTCATGCCTACCATTGCTTGAAGAGATTTATTAGGCACACTCTTCTCTTCCTCCTCCCCATCTTCATCTTCCATGTCTTCCCATGCTACATAAATTTGTAGCATTATCTTACACCTATGAACAGGAAAATATTTCTTTTCATATAAAAGTAAAGACCTTTGGCTCTAAGTTAATCTAACTCCTTATTAGTTGTAGATCTTTTCCACCTGACATCTTTAGATGGTTTAGAGTTACATTATACTGTAGTTTTTTTTCAGAATGCCTTGTAAAGGTAATATTGGTTCGATAAAATTTCGTCCTGTAAGTTTATTCCTTGGCAGTGGTCTCCCCTAATAATTTATAGCTAACACTTCATGTTTCTTGACAAGCTCATAAGCTATTGTAATGTTC
>JAOXYD010083520.1:0-12249 GCA_028565735.1 Pinacopodium congolense
TTAATAACTTGTTGTCTACAGGTCTATTAAATGCCAACTCTCGTTGTACACCTAACACAAATTATCCAACTCACTCTTTCGATTTGTTGTCAGATTTACGCACAATAAACAATACAAATATTTATAAAAATTAAATTAATCACCAAAGGGTCCCAAATAATTTAAATAACAAATCCTAAATATATCTTAACTACATATAATAATAAAAATAAATTCTATCAAGTTCATATTCAAAAAAATGCAAAACATAATAACATAAAAGTAAAAAATAAAATAAAACTGAAATAAAAATGAAAATAAAATAAAGCTGAAAATAAAAATAAAATATAAATATAAACTTGATAAACTCTTGGGTGTGTTTGGCTTGAAACTTGCTCCAAAAATGGCTATTCTTCTCCTTTGCCGCTGCTGTGTCTCTACAGTGCTGGGTTTAATTCTGTCCGACTTCCCCCTGGTTTCTACTATGTGAATCTGCCTCCTCCAAATTAATTCCCTTCCTTGGTTTGCGTTTTTCTTCTCCTCCCCTCTCCTATTCTGTCTTGTCTGTGTTTTTTCTGTCTCCCTATTATCTGCTCTGCGCCTCTCCTGTTTCTTGCTTCAGTCCCCAAATTCTGTCCCCCATTTCCTTTCTTTTTTTTCTCACCGTCCCCTCATTTTTTGTGTTTTGCTGTCTAGGTTTTTGCTTGAAGGTTTGGATCTGCTGGCTGCTGGGCTGCAAGGAGAATCTGGCCTGCTGGGGAGAGAAGACGCGCATGAGTTGTGGAGCTTGGGATTGCTACTGCTTGGGCGATGGGCTGCAGAAGGGAGCAGTTGGGGCTGGAAGCACGGTGGGCTGGAGGGACTCGCGGCCTAGGTGAAGGGTCTGGCCTGGAACGCATTTGGCGGGTTGGAGCAGACGGAGCGGGGCCAGGCTCACGGGTCGCGCCCTAGCGGGCTCAGGTTGTGTCTTGCAGGCGCGGGCTCGGGCGCAGGTGGCAGGCGGGTTGAGGCGCGGATCAGGCTGGGCTCTATTCGGGCTTGAGGTGCGGGCTCACAGGCATTGAACAGGGCAGGCGAGCGGGTCGCACATGCTGGGCTCTCCTGGGCAGGCTCAAGGGCTGAGCTGCTGCTCGTCTGGGCTTGCTGCTGGGTTGGCCAATCAAGTTCTGAATTGGGAGAAATGCCATTTTATGGGATAAGAGTGCATAGTTCTAGGACACAAGATCTCAAGTAAGGGCATTGAAGTAGACCTAGTTAAGGTAGAAGTCATTGCTCAACTACCACCTCCAAATTAGGTTAGAGCAATTCGAAGTTTTCTTAGTCATGCTGGATTCTATAGAAGGTTCATTAAGGATTTTTCAAAAATAGCAAAGCCCCTTACTAAGCTTTTAACTAAGGATGTAATCTTTAACTTTGATGAACAATGCATGCATTCTTTCAAGGTGTTGAAGGAGAAGCTCACTAGTGCACCTATTTTGGTATCACCAGATTGGTCTCTTCCTTTCGAGTTAATGTGCGATGTAAGTGACTTTGCAGTTGGAGCAGCACTAGGACAAAGGCATGGAAAGCTTTTCCATCCAATTTATTATGCAAGTCGCACCTTAAATGATGCTCAAAGGAATTACACCACTACTGAAAAGGAGATGTTAGCTGTGGTGATCGCAATTGATAAGTTTCGGTCCTATTTGGTGCTTTCAAAGGCGATTGTGTACACGGACCATTCAGCATTAAAGTACTTGATGAATAAGCCTGATGATAAGCCTCGCTTGATTCATTGGGTTCTCTTATTATAGGAGTTTGACATTGAAATTCGAGATAAGAAAGAAAGGGAAAATTTGTAGCTAATCACTTATCTCGATTGGATGAAGAAGTAATGGAGAAAGGATAGAACCAAGAAATTAAGGAGGTGTTTCCTGATGAACACTTACTAGCCATGCTTAATTTACCTTGGTATATGGACGTTATGTTCTCAACGGGAAAAAAAAATCTCGTAAGGGACAGTGAATGCAATAAGAAATGTTTTAAAGATGTTAAAAATAAATATAAGCTTCCGTACGACAATGTCAAATTGATTTTAGGAGTCTATTAGGGAGGGTTACATAGGCCACGACTTCTGAGCTCCCTAAATTTTCCCTAAGTTTTCCCTTAATATTAATTGTTTGAAGAAACAATTATGTACCAATTATCAAGTAAACTAATTTTAGCCAAGCTTTTGTTTACCATACATTACCAATTGGTATCGATTGAAAAACAATACAGTAACACTTTTGTATTATATTATGATCAGATACTAGCTTGTACCGGCCTTTTTAACTGGTACTGGTTGGTACCTGCTGATAATGGTCCCTGGTATAAAAAAGGTAGACTAGAGTCGGGGGACCATACGCCCAAGTCTTGCTCTTTGTTGCTAATTCTCTTTTTCTCATTGTGTGCCTCTGCCTAGTACCTCACCCTCACTGCTTCGACTCTCTAACTACTGTCTCCATCGCCTGCTTCGGTGCTCCTTCGCCCTAGCAGTAAGCACTTACCTCATATGACGCGGTGCCACCTTCGCCAGTAGCAATAGTCACCTTTGTCAGTCGTCTTCGTCAGCACCCAGGAATAAGAAGTCTCCAATTTCCTTCCCCAACGCCTAGGAAGCCTTCACCAATCGCCAACCACCTTCTCCAATCGCTAACAAGTCGCCAATCACTTTCCCTGTACCCTTTGCCTTCACCTTTCCCAGTTGCACAATCGCCTTTGCCTTCCCCTTCTCCATCGCTAGTTTCCATCTGCCAAATGCCAGCCGCCAGCTGCCAGCCACCAACTGCCAGTTTAGATCGTGGATCATCAATTCTATAAAGCCTTCGGAGGCAAGCTAATTAGCTAAAAAAAATATGATTGTCACACAAGGATTTTATTTGATCTTTGATAGCTACAATCTACTCATCTTTATATTTACTCTCCATAACGTGTTCATAGCTCACAGGTCCTCCCTGTTAGTAAAGAATACATATTCATCAAATGAATGATGAGTTGATGAAATTCTTTCTCTGGTATAAATGGAATTGCAAGTTTATTAGTAATTTTAGGAATAAAAGCATCTACCTTATTATCAACATCGCTATCAACACTCTCAAATTGATTATGATGAGTATGATTTTGCAAATTATATTAGTTGTCAAATTCAACTACATTAGACGTATGTGTCTCCGGAGCTTAATCAAGATTAACTAAACTATCAAAATCTTGAGACTTTGAATTCTCTGCCTCGTTAATATCTTCAATGGCCTAATCCTCCATGAAAATGATAACATGATTTCTAACAAGCTTCTTTTCAACTAGATCATACAACCTATAATTAAACTCATCACAGCTATAATCAATAAAGATATACTATCTCGTCTTGACATCTAATTTATACTTCTCAACTTTTGGCACATATAAAAAAGTTTTAAAATCGAATACACGTAAATGGTTGTAGGAAACATTTTACTATACCATAATCCATTAAGAACATCATCGTATAAGGTAATAACAAACGATAAGTTGATAATATATGCAGTAATATATAAAGCCTTATCCCAAAAGGATCATGTAACTTTGCTTTTGAAATTAAATATCTAAATCTCTCCATCAAATTACTATTCATCCATTCTACCGTGCCATTAAACTAAATAGTCATAGGAGGTGTCTTTTGCTATCTAATACTCTATTGTCTGTAGCACTCATTAAATTGTCTCCAGTACTTACCATTATTGTCAATACAAATAAATTTTAGTTTCTTTTCATATTCTCTCTTAAGAGAAGCCTAAAATAGCTTTAAAATACCAAATATTTGATCTTTTGACTTCAAGACATAAACCTAAAGTTTCCTCGAGTAGCCATCAATAGATGTCACAAAATAGAGTCGACTACTTAAATCCCTTGTCTTCATTAGACCATAAAGACATGAAAGCACCAACTTAAGCAATTTTGATTTCCTATAAAGAGGATGACTCTTAAAGAAGACCATGTTTTATTTGTCAACAAACTAGTGAACACACTTTTGCAATCTTGCACCATTTAAATAAAAAAATGGATTCTTTTCGATAAAGAAATTAAGAAATTAAGTCTCTTCTTACTAACGTGACCAAGTCTTCTGTATCATAACTCTAAAGAGTTATCACTCTTAGTTGTATTAATAGCATCAATGGAAATTGAAGCTTTAGTCTAATACAAACCTAAAGACTTTTTTCTATATGCCACAACTAAAGAATCTCTAGTATTTTTACATTATGTAAGCCCTATAGCACTCAAAAGGGGGTGAATTGGGTGTTTACAAAATTTATTTTCAAATTAAAACACTTTAAATACCTTAGGCTAATTTCAATTAAATTAATTCTCTAACTAAATTTTAGCTAAATGATATGACAAAATTTATGCTAATATTAAACAAATTCAATCAATAATAAAGCAAACATAAGCGCACAAATATAAAGAGATAAGGGAAGAAATAAACATTGAGATTTATAGAGGTTCACCTACCCCAAAGCTAGACTATGTCCTCTCTCTAACTACTTGTTGGAAATTCAATAATAATTAAGTTTACTTTAAAGGGATGAAGAGTAACCCTCACAACCATCTTTTTTTTAAGGACAAGAGGAACCTTTACAATCTTACTTTAAAGTAAAGAGTAACCCAATACAATCTTGTTCTAGGGTCAAGAGGAACCTATACACAATCTTGTTCTAAAGTCAAGAGGAACCTATCGATCTTCCTTTCCAATAGGTGAAGAGTAACCGTTTCAAAATAACCAAAATTTACAATATTTTCCCACAAAGATAGCTCCTAAAACAAGCTCACTTAAGCTTCAACACAAACTTATATAGCTCAATAAAATTTACCAAAATCAAAGTAAGATAAGGGCTTAAATGCAATTAATGCATGCTTATACCTTATACTTTCTCTAATGCTCATACATTACATTAATCAATCCAATTCACATTCAATGATCAAAACAATTCAAATATTTTTTTTACAAGTAAAGAGAAACCTATCAAAAATCTTTTTAATGGAAAATATAAGCCTCTAACTCAATCAATAAATAAACAAATTTAAATCCCCCAAAATAAAGTACCAAGTACACCTTTAATGGTGTTTCACTAAAGCAAATGCAATAAAAGGTTTTCTGAAATTCCTAGAGGCAAACTAAAATTATGGCAAGCTTCCTTACACCTTAATAGATTATACACAACCAATTTCTTCCAACAAAAACTAAATTAAATATCCAAATAATCAGATTTAACTAAAATGAACACAAGCTGTCAAATTACGCAGTCTTAAGGTTCCAACCTATAAATAGACGATTTTAACAACCTAAATGGCATGAAATCAACATAATAAACCTACTAGAACCTAAATCAATCAATTAGGAACATATCACAACAATAAAAATAACTTCATCACACATAAAAAAAGGTCTAAATCAAGATTAAAAGTGAAACTGTCAAATCTAGACAGTTTTGAGTAAACTGCAAAAATTAAACTTAAACCAACAATATAAAAGCTTATAAATCAAAAATAAATAAATTCTTGAGCACTTTTAAGACTTAAGCAACTAGAAAATAATAAACTTGCAACACCAAAAACTAATTTAAAGAGTGAAACCGAAGTGGAATGAAGATAGACTCAAAACTTGACAGTTTTGAACAATTTGTAAACTTGAAGCTTAAAAGAATGTCATGAGTGTTTAAAAATTGAAGTAAAATGTTTTCTGCACTCTTGATACCTTAAAAAAAATGTGTATGGTAATTTTGAATCAAAAAAAACATGTTTACAAGATGAAAATAGAAGAACACAAAAGCTGAACCAAACAGAGACAGTTTTGTTGAGTGTATACTTAAATGCTTGAAAGAAACGAAATACTAAATCAAAAAATCAAATGCAAGCTTAAAGAACTTCTTTTATGACTAAAAAATCTAGAAACACAAAATTTTCAGTAATAGAAACTGATTTAAAATAAGAAAATGAAACTGAAAAAAGCGTAGTAACAAAAACTTTCAAACTTTAAGTATAAACGTTTTAATGGCTTTGATCTTTGATAAAAATGACATTAAGAGAGTTATAAAAGCTTTAGAACACTTAGATATAGTGTTAAGAGGTAGATAGGGATGTTAGAAATAAAAACTAGTCATTTGGATGTTAAAAAGTCATTGAAAAACCAAAAAATAACTAGCCGTTACGTTGTCAAGACCAATACGACAGTCTCTGGGAGGTATATAACTTAATTATGAAAATTTTAGCTTATATGATATTCTAATTCAATTCCCAATATGCCAAAGCCATAATAAAATTAAATTGATCACTAAAATCATAATTAAAATCTTATATGCAAATGATCATGTGAAGATGATATGCAATCGTATTATGCAAATGTAAGAGCCATTTTTAAGCATTGATTAAGAATTAAGTTTAGGAGATTTATACCTTAAGCCCTTTTCCTAAACCTATCCAAACTTGATCTTCATTCTCTTGATCTTCACTCTTAATCATCACTTGATCTTCAATCCTTATCTATTCTTGATCATCTAATGCTTGAGCTCTTCTACCTTAGCTCTAGAAATATGTTCTTTCACTTTAAACATTAACCTATCTTATAAACGCATCAAAAACTTAAATATTAGTAATAATAATATTTTGTTATTATCAAAACACATGATTGAAAACTTCTTGGTTCAACACATTGATTGTCACCGAAGGTACTGAAATCATCATCATCATTAAGAATATTAGTAGAAATCAAATTCAAACTAATATCATATGCATGTCTAACATTCTTTAAAGTAGCTCTAAGACAATGATTGTCTCTAATATAATAGTCTTGATGTCATTAACCTTTGATAGACTGTCATCACCTATCTTCAAAACTCCATAGTCAATTGAAGTATAAGATGTGAAGAAATCCTTAATTGATGTCATATAAAAATAGGCACTGCTATCAACAATCCAATTTGACTCACCATAAGAAACACTAATCATGTCTTCACTATGAATAGGCATAAGATCCTCCGTAGTAGTAGTAATGGCAACATCATCATCACTATCTTGATTTTTCTTCTCTTGCTTGTCTTTGTTGGATTTGTTCTCCTTTTAAATTTAAAATAAAAGCCTTTTATATATCCTTTTTTTTTATCACAGTGATGACATTTAAGATCTTTATACTTTGAATTTAATTTGTTTCTACCCTCACTGTTTCCTTTGTTATTTTGTCCTTAATGTCTTTCCTTACTACTCCCCTTGTTTTTTACAACCAAAACTTTAGAATAAGAATTAAAATTCTCTTGAGTCTTTTATTTTATTTCTTTACTTGAAATGGTAGATTTCATATAATACATGGTCACTATACCATTAGAAGCAAAACTAGACAAGATCATACAAAGATTCTCCTAATAATCAGGTAGTCCTAAAATCTCATATTTAAATCTTACACCCATGCTAAAAAATTGATCAAAACACCCTCAAAATTCATTCAAGTGATTAGAAACACAACTACTTTCTTTATATCTCAAATATATTGCTTATCTAAGTAAAAATATTTAATTGTTACTTGTCTTTGAAGCACATAAGGATTCATATTTATCCCATAAAGTCCTGAAATGTGAATCATTTAAAAATGTGATTTAAAACATTATCATCCATTCATTATCTAATAAAGTTGAAAACCATCTCATACTCAAATTGTCATTTTTCATCACATTTAGACTCAAGCTTTATATATATATATATATATATATATATACTAATAAATGTATTTTCTTTACAAATAATAAGTTTTTATCTTATCTTTTTATTTTTGATAATTTGTACCATTTAAACTGATTATTATACTGCTATTGGGTTTTATCCTTCAATCAAACAAAACACTATAAATAAAGAACTCAAGCTCTTATACCATTTGTTGGTATTAGATAACACAAATGAAGATCAAGCTTTGATACTAATTACTGGAAAAGGAAGGCGAGGTTCAATACAATATAAGCAATAATAACAACAATAATATTTCTCGCTTAATTGAAACTATAAGGAGCACATATGAATGTACAATATAAACCACATAGGAGAATATCAAATTTTTAACATGAAAACTGTTCTCAATGTGAGAAGTAAAAAACCATAGGACCTAATCTAAAAAAATAATTGACTATAAAATCAATGAGAACATCAAAATGAATTCTCTAATTGTCCAAAAGTTCACAATAACAAATACTTATCAATAAAAGTGGTAATTAATAAATTTTATACCAAAAAACCTAAATATGCGATGAAGGCTCTTTTCTGTACCGTACTAGTTCTTTCCTTATACTACAACAGTTCTTCTTCTATACTATCTACATTAACTGTTTCTCCATAACACATCAAATAGAGAAACTAGTAAGAATCACTTTGTTGTTGGTAGGTCATACATACATTAAATTAACTTAAATAAATTTATCTTTTGACACACAAAATTCGAGATTAATTTAACACCAATATTCGACAAGTGTACCAATCACAATAAGTAATATAGCGGAGTATATTTAGGACTTCAAATGTCAATCTCACGAGAAAGTTTATATGATGTAAGTAATAGATCAATTGGATTGCAATTATCTAGAGAACACCAAATTGCAAATTAAGAATTAAATAAAATTACAAAAATAATTCTAGAAAACCTAGAAAGCTTCCAATCACTTATAAAGGAATTTAATGCTGCTTTTCATAATTCAAAGTATTATGTCAAGGCTTAGATAGTTGATGATTTAATTGATGGATTAGTGATGTCTAATCTAGGGTATCTTCACTAGATCAAGACAGTGCTATGATTAAGTCACTATCTTATCTTTATTACTCCTACCATGAAATTTGGTCATGCATCAGACTTAAGTAATAGGCCTAAAGATCAAGTAGTCTAATATTAAAATTATCTATTTCAAAATTAGCACCCTCACGATTAACCTTGACATTATTTATTGATTTATCCAATAACCTAGGTAGAGTTTCTGAATCCTAAATTATCTAATGACTTTATCTTAAGTGATCAAGTTAAGACAAGTATTAAGCATTCAATAAACAAAGATTAGTTCACTAATCATGTATTAAGGCATCAATTAACACATTTAAGAACCTATCCTATATTGAAATTAACATTAAGCATCCATATTAATCAAAGAACACAAGATTAAATATAAAACACTCACAGCTTTGATTAATTCATAACAATAACAACATAACACAAAATTAAGAGTTTAGAGATCACCAAATCACATTCCCAGTTGGTGTTCTAGTTCTAAATAACATGTATATAGCTTTAAACAACCTAGAAACTCAAATACAAGGGATTGAAATGGAAAAAATAATGAAAAACAACCTAAAAACTAAGTTGTTCTGAAAACTAAAAAAAAAGTGTTTTTGTCCTAAAACTATTTGCTTTGGAGCTTTGGAAGACGTCTCTTTATATATATAAAAAAAAAGGATAGTAAAGATTGAAGTAAGTGCCAATTGGAATTGTTGAAGATTTTGTAAGAAAATGCGCCTATTGACATTAAATGGCGGCTTAACCGAAGTTATATGACGGGTTGTGGACTGTTGTATAGGTCATGTGTTAAAGGAATAAAATGTGGGTTGTTGAGAGTTATACGATGGTTGCTCTAAACCACCGTATAACTCCTAAATTTTGATATTTTTGTCTCTTTTTTACACATTTTTTCAATTATTCACATCAACTTAGAAATTAAATATTTATAAAGATAAATTAAACATATAAGCACCAAAATAGAGACAAATATACATCAAATAATATCTAAAAACACTATAAATTTGCTCTCTAACATACTTCTCTCGTACCATAACAAATATTTTCCTATATTGTGACGTTTTCTCCTCTATATGGTGGTGATTCTTTTTCTATATTGTGATATTAACAATTTTTATATAAACTTCTCTTTCGTACCAAATAGAAAAGAAGACATCAAGACTTACAAAATATGAAGAAAACAATCACACTAAAACCAAAGAAATAAGGAAATAAAGCAACCATATAAGATAACAATACACAAACATAAAACAATTGGAGAAAGGAGGAAGAAAAATAGATGAATACATCCACACTCACTAGGTACAATAGCTACAAGTCTTGATTAAATGGGAAGAAAAAAAAAAGATGGTGATAGGTGTAAAAATCACAATGAGCAAAACCAAGGGGAGAGAGAAGAGTAGTCTAGATGGTCATCAAATAAATTTAATCAAAATCCTTATTCAATAAGTCTTCTTTTAATTAAAAGTGATATCTATTGGAAGAAGACCCACAACAGAAAATATGTATAATAATTTTTTATATTTCTATATTTTTTCATATTGATTAAATTAAAGAATTGATATTTTGAACGAGTTTTTTATTTTCCAAAATTTATAATTTGGGGCAAGAAATTCTTTTAATTTGTATCTTTTACATCTAAACAATGATGAACACGCATTAAAATAGAGTTCAAATTTATTTCTATCATCAAACATATTAATCAACACTAAATTAAGATAATTTTGTGTTGGTTAACATCAAATTTATTCTTTAATTTTTGTTTGTGTAACTTCTGGAAACGTCTAACATCTGCGTCTCTAGTCGTGTCTCATCAGAGTTCATATTAAAGATCAATTGCCCCATAAATAAATATATTGACTTCTCCTTGAGTAGAATATGTTATTATTCAATCAATTATTTGTAAAAGCTTTTGTGCTTTCGAAAAAGCAAGCAGAACCTGTTAAAAAAATTTGAATATGTAAGTTCATTTAGTCTCTTTATGTCAGCAAAACTTAGACTTGCATAGGCAGACATTTCATTTGATTGTTAGATTTTGTCATTTTTATATATTTTGTCATTTCTAATTTTGTTGTAAACTTCCTTTGATGCCAACCTGAATGGAAAAGATAATCTTGTCATCAAAAAGAAAAAGAAAAATAAAAATAAAAACAAGGCAAGGCAAGATTATATTAAAAAATTAAAACGTTTTATTATGAACATTAAAAAAATTAAAATTTGTCAAAAAATTAAAATTACTTTAAACTTTATAACATAATTAATAATAAATATAATTAGACATAAATAATAACTCTTATTTTATTATGATTTATCTTTTTCTATAACTTCTACTTGATTTCGAGGTTACGTGAAGGACTTCAGCAGTCGTACACATATACATACGAATCTACATGTAAAGCCCATACAAATCAAACAGAAAAAAAAACCCACCTAGCCCAAAACTCGACCCGGTCCATAACCATAAACCTAATACTTTATATTTTTTGCTTCTCCCACCTCCCTTCCTAAGAAAAAACGCCAGCAACTTCTCCCATTCATCTCCTTCAAATTTTTTTCAGTTTTTTTTCTCAAGGTTTCATCATATAACTCCTCCAACCTTGTTATGCTATTGATAGGTAAGTAGTTTGCTTTTAGTTTTTCATATAAAAGGGGTAAAGAGTAGAAGAAGAGAAGATGAAGGAGAGGAGAGAGAGAGAGAGGAGAGAGGAAGAAAAAATCAGGAAAAAAATGGGGTAGTTCAATAAATTAGAAAAAAATTGTAAAGTTTCTATTTTATTTAGTTTAATTATTTTATTAATATTTAGGTATTGGCGATAAAGCAAAAGAAGCGCAAGATTAATTCAAATTCGGGGTTTTCGATTTTTCAGGTAAGAGAATTAATTAGAATGTACTATATTTTGTGTTTTTATGTAGAAATTTGAATTTTTAGGATTTTGTATGAATTAGAAAAAAAAGTATCTTGTTATATGAGTTTTGCATAAATAGTAAAAAAAATGCAAACTATATGAAAGACGATATTTTAATATGTTTTAATTTATGAAAACTTTGTAAAAAAATATATATTATTATTTGTGTGAATTTGTGGAAATAAAATGTATTCTTATATGCGCTTGATGAATTTATGTGATTTTGCAAGTTATGTGATTTGAAAATATTGCGTCATGAAAAATCTATGCGATTTGTGATTTGTTTAAATTTCTTGTGAGTTATGGATTAGAAAATGAATATTATGCGAATTTTGGTTATATGAAAAATAGGTATATGATGTGTGTGAATTTTATGATGAGTTATTAAATGATGAAACTATGCGACGATGAAAGAAAATGACATGACATGATATTGATGATTGTGGAATATCAAGAGATTATAACGAAATTGTAATTAGTGGCTTACCTAGATAGATTTATACTCGATGGTCTTGATTTTTATGCCATATGATTGAGATTGAATATTAGGCA
>JAOXYD010083531.1:0-12249 GCA_028565735.1 Pinacopodium congolense
CTCACATGCTAGGAGACAAGGAGCATAATGGAGGTCACGACATGTTTGAAATCTAGAGGATGTGGGGCTGCATTGCTGAGCTGGAGTACAACGGCACCCTTTGTAGGGACAACGCCACCCTCACAGGGTGCCGTTGTCCCTTGACTTCTAGACAGTGACAACGGCCCCCTGTTTTTTAACAATGGCACCCTCACTAGGGGGCTATTTATGGTTAGCACAAAGGGTATTTCTTGATGTTTTTTCTCCAATCTTGACCATTAAGCTCTAATCTACAAATCAAACATTATGGGGCATCAATTAAACATTTAAACACTGAATTAGGGGTCATAATTCAATAAATTAACTATAAAAATCATATCAATTTGACCCCTATCAACTATATAGGGCTATTATATTTCCATCTTTTATGTTTTGCTATTCTATCGCAATTCTTTTATATTGTCAAAACAAAAATATTTTTAGTACTAATACTAAGAAAATACTTATTTCAAAGAATATTAAGTTCAAAATATTATTTTTCTAATATTATAACTTATACTTTGTAATCCTATTATATGGTTCTTTTCAGTTAAAATAAAATCAATTAAAAGATTGACTTACTATAAAGCGTAGAACTTAATCATTTTTATATCTTAAACTTTTGTTCTAATTATTTTTGTTGAAATAAGGAAGGTTCTGATTAAGGTTTTGATGACGACTAAATATAATTATTTCTAATGATTTAATTTGTTATGGTGTGTTAAAAAGATACAAAAATTCAAGATGTGCAAGACCATATATTAGAGCCTAAAGTTGATGTTTCATAAAGAAAATGAAAATGATGGAGTAAGAATTGAAGTAAAGATCAAAGATAAAGATCAAGAACAAGAATGATAAGATTAATTATTAATAGCTTTATATTTATAATTTTCATTGTATAGGCTTCTCTTTTTCTTGAAAAAGATTGGTTAAAGGTTCCTATTCACATCCAAAAAGAAGATTAGGATTGTAAGGGTTCTTCTTTACCTAAAGAAGTGGTAACTTGTTTTTATGATTTAGTGGAACTTCTAACATCATTATTGGAGAGTGGATGTAGGCAATTGGGGTTATTACTGAACCACAATAAAATCCTTGTATATCCTCTATTCCTTAAACTCTTTAATTATTGATTATTGTATTATTGATTCATATTTATATTGTGATTATATTTTTATAAATATTGGCATATCATTTAGGTTGAATCTTGGTGTATGGATTACATATAGCAAGAATTAGCTTATGTTTTTTAGGTTGTTAGTTTTAGAAAATTTTTTGAACAATTAATTCACCTTATCCCCCTCTTGAGTGTCTTTAGGACTTATGCAAAGGATGCATGTAAGTGAATTGATAATGTTAGAAGACTCATTTCATTTAATACTTAGGTCGTACATATCCTATTTTATGCATTAAGCAGACGTGCTTAATAAAGCGTGTGTCTGTAAGACAGCTCTAAAGATATGGCATATAATTGCAACCACATTTAATAAAACTACTTAAGTAAAAGAGAACAAAGTGAGGATATACTTTTGCATCAATATGAACTATTTCATATGAAACGTAATGAATAAATTCCTAACATATATATATATATATCTTCATTTATAATGTTAATTCTCTTAAAAATCTTAATAATATATACATTGTCCTTGAATTAGTGTGAAAATTAATTAGATCTTTACCAAAAGTTAGAGATGCAAAGGTTATAGCCATACAATAAGCTAAAGATTTAGGCACCTTGCCATTAAAAGAGTTAGTGGGATCAATCATTACTCATGAGATGCAGATGAATAAATTGGATAGAGAGAGATGGCTCAATAAGAGTTTGTGTGGTGATTCAAGCTTTAGCAATGAGAGAATTGATGGAAAGGACACTTATAGTAGTGAGCACTTGGTAGAAGAAGTGACTCAATACACTTTTATTAATGGGTAATTTACATGACTTTTTAAGGCACAATATGTAGTTATTTTACAAACCAAACAAATAAATACATGCTACTTATGAATTCATTTTGTCAGCTTTTAGGTTTATGAGTGTTTTAGAGCATATGGAATAACAATGGAGCAAATAGGAGAAAAAGGCAAGTCTTGGAGATCAACGCTATGGTATGTTAATTAATGATAGGCTTCATTTATAGTATATTTCATGGTTATTTGATGCATAATTACCCTATTTTTATGTTTAAAATTGTTTAATTTACATATTAATCCTAAAAAGAGAAAAAAATTGTGTAAAAAGATTAATAAAGGAGCATTTTAAGACTTAAACATGGGTCTCATGAACCATTGTTTAGGTCCCTTCAAGTCATTTTTTAAAGTTAACACGAGTATCTAAATAGCATTGTTTAAGTGTCAACTTAAGGGCCATTTAAGTAGTATGTCATAGTTTTCTAGTTGGATCTCTAATGATTTCAGCTGCAACTTGCTCCAACTTATAGCCACTTGCAAAGAACATATAATAAGAACCTCTAGAAGCCATTTTGTGGATATAGAACAAGTCATTGGCAGCTAAAATCTCTTCCCTAGCTAGATTTTTCTTCTTCATTCTTTGGGTTAGGTTTTTCTTTTATTTTCATTTCCATCCTTTGTATTTGGATATTTTAGATTATTTTTAAGGATTTTAGGAGTTTGTACACTTGATCCAGAGTTGTATTTCATCTTGGAGATTAACTTGGTGCTTTCTATACTCTTAAATCATTTGTATCTTACTCTTTTTTTTTGAAAATATTCAAGAACATGTTGTGTAGGTTCTATTCTTGTTGTTCTTTGATTTATATGTGGTTTTAATCTAATTTTTAGTTAAGGTAAGGTTAGTAAATGCTTTAATTGAGTTTCTTGTGTAAGTTGGATGGATATTTGAATGCTTAATGCTTATTTTATTGGCCACTTAAGATAAATTTATTAAATGATCAAGGATCTAAGTAATCTACCTTAATTGTTGGATAAATCAATAAAAATGTAATTTAAATCAATGTATGACCAAATTTTGGTTAATTATGATGGTGTTAATATGAAAATAAGGTATTTTTAGATTAAAATTCTTGAATTTTATGCATATTAACTAAGTCTGATGAATGACCAAACTTTAGGATAGGACCAATAGAGATAGACATTGTCTCAACCATAGTAATATCTTGATTCAATGAAGATACCCTAGATTAGGCATTCCAAGATAGCTAATTAATTCAACTTGGCAATCTTTAAAGCATTATGAACTCCTTTGCTTTGATGGAAGTTTTTAGGTTAACTTAGTTGTTTTAATTTTCATTAAATCGTAACCCTAAGTTCTTTAGATAATTGTAATTCGAGTAACCTAGTACTCACGGTATCTTCCTTATGGGATCAATATCCAAACACTTAAATAGAATCTACTATATTAATTTTTGATCGGTATACTTGCTGTAAAATTTGGTTTTGAACTGATTTTAATTTGTATGTTAAAAGATTTATTTATTTAAGCTTATCTAGTACTAGAATGACCAACAAAAATTAACAGTCCTACTGTTCTTCAAGAAATCACTGGTAAAGTCACGATTCCAGAACCATTAACAATGGTTATTAAATGGCATTGCTGATCAACAATTTTAACCACCATTTGTGATTTTGACGTGATAAAATGACAATTGCAATCCATTTTCTTACCTAGATAATAGAACACTTGGGGTTATATAAACACTTATTTTTGTGTCATTAGGGGAGAGATTAGATCAAACTTCATCTTAATTAGGAGTTCTTCTTATTTTCTCTTATTTTCTTCTCCTTCTTTCATTGATTTAAGATTAGATATTGTGGGACCGTTCAAATAGCAAAAATAACTAGAGAAAAACAAAAAGTGATAATCTCCTTATTGATTTTTGTATTTTTTTGTTTTATATTTGTATTGACTCCATATTTCTATTCCATTCAATTAGTATGCATTTTATTTCCCTATATTGGTTTTCATTGATGAATATGTGTGTGTAAATTGTTTTAGCTAAGATTTGGAGATTAATTGGGTTCTAAACAGAATGGATGGATGACTTTTATCTTGATTGAGTGCTTATTTCATCTAACTTAGCTTGATCAACTAAGTTGGAGTATTAGGTATTTGAAAATTCATGACCAGTGATTTTTAATTATTGAAAAATAAATTAGGTAACACACTTAAATCAACACTTGTGTGATCAAACTATAAAGACTTGTGTAAGGATTCCCAAATTTAGTTAACTTAGATTTAGGCTTCTTACAATTCATGCCTTTTATTACAAGTTATTTACAAATCAAATAGATCATTTGAGTTTAAAAGAGAAAAGATGTTTCTATGATCATTAATAACAATTTGATTTATTGAACTAGTTCCTAAATCATTCCACCACCCACTAGTAAAAGTGATTAACCCATTGAAATCTGAAGCTTTGGCTAGTTTATACTATTAAAAAATTCTTAATAATTAATCAATGATAGATTGCATTCTTTGTTTTTTGTTAATTGTCTAGTTTTAAATTCTCTTCATTTAAAAATTTGGATTGTCTAAAATATTAAACATCGTGTGACTTGATATTTGCATATTGGTCCCTATGGAATATGATACTCAATTACTCATCATTTATATTACTTTTAATTGGGGTGTGCTTGCCTCTTATTGGTCTTACGTTCAAATTAAGTTTGAAATTGGTTAGATATGGTCCATAACAACTTTGTGGCCAGTGATAATGATAAGGTATCTTCTTGCTCAAATTCTTATAATGATGATAATTATTTTGATGAACTTTCATTTTATGATTTATTTAAATTTCTAGAGGCCATGAGCTTTAAAAAGAAGAATTATTTTCCAAATATAAGACAACCTTAAAGCTTAATTGAGAATAGAAAATTTAGGTGTGATATACATAATATGGTATATACCAAAAGTATGGTTATTGTTAATTTTAATGAGTATGATATGATGCATAAGAATGATGCATTGAGAAAAGGAGATTAATGCTCTTAAGAAATTAGTATAAAAATTCACTCAAGGGAGTGAAAAATTAAAGAGTATGCTAAGAGGCCAAAAAAACTCTAATGATATGCATGGAATTGATTTTACTCAAAGAAGTACACCATCCAATGCCAAGATAACTTTATGAAGGGAAAGCATTTGCATGATGAACCTATGCCTAAACCATGACTTAAACATGTTACATCTTCTAAATTTATATAAAATCACATGACTATCTATTATGTTCTCGGTCCCAAGCAAAACGAAAGTTTCATGCATTCATATATGATCTTAAATATAGAATTAGAGTTCAAATTCATTAAGGTAAGAATAGGCATAACTCCTATGCAAAATCATAATTTTACTCTCATGCATTTAGGCCTCATTTTAGATAAAATGGTATAACACATGCTCACAAGCTAAAGGAATGTACTTATGCACATCTAACGTCTTACAACTTTCCCAAGAGAGCATATGATCTCTGTGAAAGAACATTTAGGAAAGCACATATGCATAAAAACCATAGGACTCAATATAATTCATATAATGCACATGACATATTATTTTTAAGGAGATTGAAGGCATGCTAAGATTTTTTTTTTTCTTCAAAGAAACATAGGCTATTCAGCCAACTTTTTAGAATATGGGTTAAAAAAGGCTTAAGAAATAACTTTAAGAACTTAAATTTGTATGAGTACCAAGAACATATTGATTTCTTTGTTAATGTAGATCAATATTAATGGGCTTTAATGAAAACAAACAATTGGTATCACTTTTATTAATATAAAATTAGGATTTACTAATGGTATCTCTAGCAATTAATTTTAAAAGAAAACTCACCAAAAACTCTCACATAAATCAAGAAAACATATTGTTGAACTAAGTAAGGAAGAAAA
Source organism: Pinacopodium congolense (assembly GCA_028565735.1). Lineage (NCBI taxonomy): Eukaryota > Viridiplantae > Streptophyta > Magnoliopsida > Malpighiales > Erythroxylaceae > Pinacopodium > Pinacopodium congolense. The sequence continues at coordinate 5,869 of JAOXYD010083531.1, forward strand.
TGAGGTAATCATTAGTGTTACGTAAAGGAGGAACACACTCGTTTTCATATTGATAGCACTTAAGAATATTGATTTGACATACATGTTCTTAGGAGAAAGCATTATTACATGTATCTATTGAATGAAAGATAGATTGATCTTTGAAATTATTGCATAAAAATTAGAAGAATTGTTCTATATGATTTTATAAATATCTTTGCATGAACTCCTTGCTCAAATGGTGGGGAAAAAAATATCATATGGTAGACTTTTTTGAAAAGGGGAAAGGAATTCGTTTATTTTTCCCTTTTATGTTTGTAGATTTATATATCATATACCCTTTTAATGTATAAAAAATAGGAGAGAATGGTTATATAGAAATTTGATCATTTTATAATACATGAATCATAGGGGGTCTGCATTACATATTATATTAGAGTAGGAAAAAATTAGAAATGATTTATGGAAATTTAGTTTGATATAGGACTATAAGTATTTATGTAAATATTTTTTATGATTCTAAAAAGGTGGAGAAGTTTAGTGATTAGAAGTTAATGTATAGGGGGAATGATATGTAGATTAAGAAGGAGTCAATCTTTCATACTATCTTGATATTTGAATGATTGTATATGATCAATTTCAAGTTTGGATTTCTAATATTACATGTCTTTTCATCCTAAAAGAGAGAGATTATTGAATTAAGGGAGGATTTAATAAATATTTTGATAATGGAAAAACATAATTGCTATAATGGTACCTTTGTTATAATGCTTTAAAAAGATAAAAATGTGAAAGATGTACAATAACATATATCTGAGTGAAAGGGATGCCATTTGAAAAATATATTATAAATAAAGGATGACATCAAGACCAAGGAAGCTAAGGTTTAAGAGGTTAAGCAATGTAATTTTTATTGTAAATCTTGTCTCGATCATTTTAATACTTTAGGGGCTCACCATACATATACATTACATATTATTCATTTAATGTATAAATATTTACAAAGGTGAAGACTAATTGGTTTTTTTTATTTTAAAGAAAAGTTCCTTAAAAACATAGACATTCTTCCAATACATCTTAACCATGGATTTATAGGTTTAAGAAACTCAAACATTTGTTAGAAACATTACTTAGCCTTTACAATAATTCAAATTATCATTAAATACAAAAAAAAAACTTTTTCTAGTACATCTTAAGCATGTATTTATAGGATTAGAAAACTTAAATACTCATTAGAAACATTTCCTAATTGTTACATTAACTCAAAATATTGTTTGACACAAAAACTAGTTGTTATAATGTGCCAAACAGACCACGATGGCACTGTTCTCTACCACCATTTTAGCTTACAGTTTAGCCTCTTGATAGATTGTGGGACCATAATGACACAATGTTCTACCATTATGGATTGCTATTATTCTTCTAGACAACTCATAAAAACCCAGTTTTTCAAGCCTTAATTGACCATTAGCCCTAGTACTAATCAACCAGTCAGTCTAGTATTTAGTTTTTAATAGTCTTACTATTTTCTAAGATAACCAAACTTTTCCAAACCCTTCTAAACAATTATTTTAACCTATAAAATCAAATAGGTTTCAAAACTTCTCAAATTTATGTTAAACACCAAAGCCTTTCAATTGGATTAAAAAAATAAATATATGTCTTGGTTTATAGAAATTTATGCATGTTTTTGAACTGTTAAAAAAATTCTAAACTTTTAAAGGTTTTCCTAACTTTCTTAAACATATCAAAATCATTTTCTCATAAGACCTTGGCTCAACACACTCAAAAACTTCTTCAAAAAAATTTTGACATCAAGAGGGTTTTCTTTAAAATTGTAAGTTCGAAATGTACCTAAAAGGTGGGGGTTAAATTCGATGTTTTGAAATTTTCTAAGCTAATCACTTAAACAAATCTTTATGTATATGTATTCCCTAAACCATAATTTAACCTAGATATTATGAAAATTATTATGACAAATTCTCACAAAATAAATCTAAAACAAGTACACAATTAATAGCAATTGATAGATAAGGTAAAGAGGACAACAAGTTAAATATATAGTAGTTCAGTAGCAACCTTGATTGCTTACGTCCGTTCTCTAACAATCTTGTTGGACATTTCACTACGAATCAAAAACATGTTTACAAATCTTCTTTGGATGAAGAGGAGCCCTTTAAAAACCTAATATTTCTTTGGAAAAGGTGAAGAGTAAGCTTGAATAAATCTTTCCAAAGGTATAAAATAAACTTTAAATCAATCCCAGCCCAATAATATCAAAAAGGCCCTTTGTAAACAAATTACACTTTAAAAATATTTCATTTGACAAATTCAACAACCAAAGGTATCATAAGCTTTTTAAGATGAATGATATGAATGAAAAACTTTCTTGAAAGCTTATAAAACAAAACTTGTTGGATATAAATCATAAAAGCTAAAGCTTTAGCTCAAGAACACAAGATTTCATAATAGATGTTCAAAAGTAACTTAATGGTATCTTTGATCACTTTTAATGCTTAAAATCACATAAAAACTTCATAAAGATTATTCAACTACTATCAAAGCTCTTATTTATAGTTTTCCCAAGCACCAATAATTGTTTCATACATTTCATATTAGTTATAAATGAAAATTCAACTATTTTATCGAATGTTGAAACTAGTCATTGTTTGATTTGTCTCTCAACTGGTTGACTGGTACCAAGTGGTTAACCAACTAGTCATTTTTTAAGGTACTGGTCAAGCACATAAATAATATTGGTCCAACTGTCAATTAATAAATGGAATTGGTTGACTAGTTATAAGATACTAGTTAACTAGTCATGCTGTAGAACCAATTCTGTAGAATTTTCAACCGATCCAAATGCAAAATTAAATCTTTAAATTAATTCCTTACAAATTGACTCACACAAATTTTCGAACTTCTCTAACATGATTTTGGATACCAAGGCCTTCCAATTAAGTTCAAAAGCAAATATGGCTTGTTTATGATAATTTGAGAATATTTTGAAAATTTTCAATTTATACTCGCTTTCAAACCATTCTTAAACATTTCAAAACCATTTCTTTTACTTTATAAACCAGCTTCACAAGTTTTAAAACCATTTCTAAGGCTATTTCAAATGATAAGATGTTTTAATTAACTCAAACACAAATCTGCATTGGCTAGTAAAAAGTTTATGCACATTTGAAAACCTATGCAATTATAAATGCAAATTTGAGCCCATATGGTTATCAAACATTCAAGTAAATCATACAACCAATTTCAAACTACCAAACTAAAGGTGTTAAAGCTATTAAAGTTCTTGATCTTGCATTTCTCTTAATTTTAGTCTTTAAGTTCAAACTTTTTACTTTAAATTCAATGCTAAGTGTACCTATATTTTAAACCTTACACCATAATTCAAATCAATAGTAATAATCATGTTTTTTTATCATTAAAATTAAGATTGGAACCTTCCTTAGTTTGACAATCTCCCTTTTTTGTGATAAAAAAACATTTGATATTAGAGAGAAAAAAACACATTCAAAACCAATCATATCAATTCATAATCTCAAATACCACATTGATTGTGGTTCGCCACATACAAAATTAGCTTAAATTAATGTATCTTGCAATGCACAATTTAGCAATTAATTCGAGACCAAGTTTTCGACAAGCGCACCAATTGCATCAAGTAATAAAGTGGAGTATATTTAAGACTCTGGGTATTAATCTCTTGAGAAAGTTTATATGATGTAAGCACTAGGTCAATCGGATTATAATTATCTAGAGAATAATTAGTTAATTAATTAAAAAGATGAAAAGCACTAAACTATCCTATTATGCTTTAAACCTTGCAATTTTGAATTATAAAATGATTTATAAATTACTGTAAATTATCAAATTGAGGAATCCAGCTAAAAATTAGATGATTAATGATTTAAACAAATTTAAAGGCTGGATTAGAGTTCTTTGACGATTTCAAGACAAAGCTATGGTTAAGACTTATGTCTTTTCTCTATTAAACTTATTTTAAAGTTTGGTTATGCTTTAAATCTACTTAATGGGCTTTGTTGAACTAAAGGATGGTTCCACCTTTGTTTTAATGCTGACAATGTGTTTATACTAATATGTTTCTAGAGTTTGTTGTGTTTGTTTAGTATTTGGAGTCTATTTGATGAATAAGTTATTTAGTTGGTAAATTTTTAAATTTGTATGACTTATGTAAGTCATGAAATAATGTTTAATTAAATGAATAAATTGGTATTATTAATGATTTGGTAAATTGGATGAATTGATTGTGTTAAGTTTTTATAATTGTGTAAAATGTGATTAAGTATTGTTTTGTTTATGTTGAATTGGGTTAAAATTTGGATTTGGCTAAGTTTAGGTCGAAGGCGTGCTGATCTAGAAGAGGTCGGTCAACCAAATGGATAGATCAATCGACAGAATTAAGGAATCGAAGAGGTCAGTTAACTGAAGGTATATCAGTCGATCGAATACACTTGGTGAAGGGAGCACTTGTCGACTGAACGAACAATTTAAAAGATTGGGTGACTGAATGATACCTATCAGTCAACCGAAGATGAAGATTACATAACTTTAACTCTGCAACAGGCAGATTTTCAATGGAAACATTATTAAATAAGAACATTGGATCAACAGCTATTTGGTCTTGGAATGAGTATAAATAAGTGTGTTTTATGTTGTTTAGGTATTAAGAAGTATTCAAAGTGTTTATGTATTATTTTTTAGTATTCTTAAGTATATATAAGCTTTTGGTGAAGTTATGGTTGGGAATTTTGTGAGGGTTATTCTTAAGCCATAAAAAGAGAGTTGTTCTTAGCCTTAAAAAGGAGGGTTTTGAGGTTATTCCTTAGCCTAAAAAAGGAGGATTGTAAGGTTATTCCTTAGCCATAGAAAAGGAAGTGAAAGGTTAGTCTTGAGTTTATAAAAAGGATTGTATTGTGTACTCTTGTTGATTGCAATAAGAACAAAATCTCAATAGTGGTGTTAAGGACTGGATGTAGGCTAAGTGGACTGTTCCAAACCAGAATAAATCAGTTGTGTCTCGTCTTCCTTTTATCTTTTATTTTTTATTCATTTAATTTAATTGTTTAATTTATTGTTGTTATTTAATTTGTATCATTAAATAATTGTTTAGCTTCCGCACTTAATTAAAATTGGTAAAACACTTAAGTTTAATAATATTGAAAAGAAATTTTTAAGAACCTAATTCACCCTCCTCTTAGGTGCCACATAGGCCAACATACTTTAATTTCAAGAAATTGATTTCTGGATTTGCAGTCTCATATCTCTAACTCTCACAAATAATCAAATTTTGGTCATTCATTGATTAATTTGTGTTATTTATTGATTTTTCCAATAACCTAAGTTGATTTCTCAAGTCTTAAATTATCTTTCACTCTAATCTTAAGTGATCAGCTCAAAATCAAAACTTTAAGACCTTCAAAAAACAAAAGCAGACCTTAATACATCCATTCAAGCTCTCTTAAAACATTAAAACACCCATCCTAAGCTGGAAAATGGATTTACCCACACATAATCATTAAAGCATACAAAATATGCATCTTAAGCCACATACTTTGATAGATCCCAAAATATAAGCTGAAATAATTAGTTTAGAAGTTAAAAAATAGATTTAGAAAGCTCGTTGAGAAGTCTTGAACTCCTCAATATGATCTTCACAGCAACACAACTTCAGATTCCACAAGATCTTGCAAGAAAATCAAAGAACATTCAAGAATATGATCATAAGAACATGAACTTTGATTAATCCAAAAAATAGAGAAAATATAGCATTAATCTGAGTTTAGAAACCCTCTATAATGGGTTAGAATCAAAGATATATGTCTTAGCAATGTTCTCCAATAAACAGCAACTCAAAACTCATAATATAACTCAAATTACAAGTTTTTGAAGGTAAGAAACTCTAAGAAAAACTAAGAGAGAAGAAAGAGCGATTCTCTCTCTCTGATTTTCATATCTGTATATGCCTTGATTGATGCGTAATTCAATGTTATTTTTTTGCTTTTATAGTTGCAGTAGCGTCCAACATGTGACAGCAGACAACAATAATGATGGAAAACATGCACCAGCCGCAATTTTGGAGGTTGGAGATTGATATTGTTGACTGACCCTATCGACGACGTTCTACACCGAATTCCAACGGTGGTCTACAGGACATCGTTGATGAATGAATGATGAACTTATCAATGACCCCCTGTTCTTCTATCAATGTGACCCTGTAAGGGTGCCATTGATGGTCTGGATTAAGGCTTTTTCTTCTAATTTTTGCTTCAATCTCCATCTTTAAGATCCATCCTACAAAGTAAACATAATAACACATAAATTGAAAATTTAAGCACTAAAATAAGATTAAATTGACATCAAATAACA
>JAOXYD010083542.1:0-12249 GCA_028565735.1 Pinacopodium congolense
CTATTAAGAGGATTGGACAAGGTTACAATGAGTAAAATTGTATGATTCCATGTAACTCGGTAACAACTTTACATGCATAGATTTCAGCTCTTACTAAGCAATTGAGTAACATGCAAGGAGCCTCATCGTCATCAGTTAAAGCCATGCAAATTCAGTTGAGTTATGTGGGTAGGATAACGATGCCATATTTGAATGCTTCTTATTATAAGCCAGTGGTACAAAGCAAGTCAATCGCTTAAGACATCCGCAAAGAGGTAACAATCCATACTCTAATACTTACAATCTTAGGTTGAAAAATGACTGAAATTTCTCTTGAAATACTAACAATACAAGTGACCAAGTGAGAACACAAGAACCTCTGTAATTTCAACAAGATTGACTAAAGTCTTTGGAGAGAAAAATGCACAAGTTAATGGATGTAATGGGTTTCAAATTCTCAAGCCAAGAGGAAGGCCAAAGAAGGCAGGAAGAGAGTTGGAAGAGGATGGAGGCAAAGTTTGATCAGATTGCAAAGAACCACGCTTCATCCATCCATAACTTAGAGGTACATGTAGGTCAACTTGCTAATGCTTTGTCTTCTAGCAATGTAGGAACCTTACCAAACACTACAGAGACTAATCCTAAAGAATAACTTAAGGCAATCACACTTAGGAGTGGCAAGTAATTTGAGGGGTTAAGTGTGCAAAAGGATAGCCAAGCAAAGGAGCAAGGCAAGGAGATAGAAGAAGAGAAGGTAGAAGAGAAAGAAGAAGAGAAGCCATATGTGCCACCACCACCCTAAAAAACCAAAATTCCATATCCACATAGGGTGAGACAACATTAGATAGGCACTCAATTCTCCAAATTCTTGGAGAAGTTGAAGAAACTTTAAAGTAATTTGTCATTAGTGGAGGCATTGCAGTGTATGCATAAGTATGCAAAGTTTCTCAAGGATATATTGATGTATAAACATATGTGGGAGAACAACCAAATGGTAACCTTGACATAGAAATGTAGTTCTATCATCTCAAGTACAATGCCTTCAAAACTGCAAGATATAGGGAGTTTTACTATTCCATATGTTACAGGTGATTTTGAATTTTCCAAATACTTATGTGATTTAGGTTTAAGTTTAACTTGATGATTTTTCTATTTTCAGGAAATTGGGATTAGGAGACATCAAACCAACATCCATGCTTATTCAACTTGTAGATCAATCCATCAAGAGGCCATATAGAGTTATAGAATTTGTCTTAGTAAAATTGGATAAATTTGTAATTCCTATTAATTTTGTTGTGTTATATTTTGAAGAAGAAAGTAATTTTCCATTGATTTTGGGTAAGACCTTTATGAATACTGGAACGGAATTAGTTGATGTCAATGAATGAAAACTAGTTTTAAGAATTGGTGATGAGAACAATAAATTTAACATGATTAAATCTTTGAAAAAGCCAATGGAAAATAATACATATATGAAGATTGATATCATGGGTGAGTGAGTGAAGGAAGTTTAAGAGAAAGATGTGGATGTGCATTGGTATGAGAGAGCCAAGATAAATTAATTGAGGAGGTCAACCAAGAGTAGTTAGTAAGAACTAATGCACCTATACCACTTTCTATTGTAAAGCCACATACTATAAAACTGAAACCCTTACTTTCCCACCTGAGATATAACTTTTTAGGTAAGGACCATACCTTACCCATCATCATTTCCAACCAATTGGACTTTGAGTAAGAGGAAAAAGTGGTAAAGACCATTAAGAAGAGGATGAGAGCCATGGGTGGCAAAATTTATGACATGAGGGAGATTAGGCCTAATCTTGTGTTTCATAAGATCAACCTTGAGGAAGATTGAATCCGAACATGTAGGAAGTTTTGAAGAAGGAAGTAGTGAAGCTATTAGATACGGGTATTATATACCCAATTTCAGATAGTGAGTAGGTGAGTCCAGTGCAATGTATGCCTAAGAATGGAGGCATGACGGTGCTAGAAAATGAAATAGGTGAAAAGATTTCCACCAGGACCATCATAGATTGGAGAGTGTGCATTGACTATAGGAAGCTCAATTTGGCCAGTAGGAAAGACCATTTCCCCTTACCTTTTGTAAATCAAATGATTGAGAGGGTGGCTAGGCATGTTTTTTATTATTTTCGTAATGGATATTCAAGATATAATTAAGTGTTCGTATACCTAAAGGACTAGGAGAAGATCAATTTCACTTGTCCATATGGTATTTTTTCCTGCAAGAGGATGCCTTTTGGTCTATGCAATACACCCATTGCATTTTAAAGGTGCATGATGGACATTAGCTATGCACTTATATAGTGAAACAAGAAGAGGCTACATGTAATTTATTACGCTAGAAAGACTTTAAAGGTGGCACAAATAAATTACACCACTACAGAGAAGGAGTTACTGGCGGTGTTATTTGCTTACGAAAATTTTTTTATCTTTTGGGTTCACAAATTATTGATTTTACAGATCATGCAGCATTAAGCTAAGGCTAGGCTCATCCGATAGATGCTTCTACTCTAAGAATTCAACATTGAGATTAAAGGCAAGAAAGGAGCAAAAAATGTTGCAGCAGATCACCTATCAATACTTGAAGGGGGACATCATGAAGCATAGGAGGAAATTGTAGAGTGCTTTCTTGACAAAACTTTAGTGATAGTAGAAAATCCTTTTCTTCCTTGTTTTCTAGATATTAGAAATTACCTTTTAGGTGGTATTCTTCCCCCTAAACGCTCGCATCAACAAAGGAAGTGTTTCCTATTCAAGTGTTCTCACTATATTAGGATGAACCTGTGCTATATAAAATATATGCTACCAGTTTGATTTATAGGTGTGTCCTTGAAGATGTAATGCTTGAAGTTTTGACTCACTATATTAGGATGTAATGCTTTATATAGAACATTACGAAGCAAACATAATAGCTGCTCGCATTTTAGAGTGTGGATTATATTAGGCAAATTTGTTCAAGGATGCTTGAGATTTTGTGTTGTGTTGTGTTGTGATAGGTACCAAATAGTGGGAAGAATTTTAAATAGGGCTGAGATGCCACTTTTCAACATTGTAGAGGTGGACATATTTGATGTGTAGGTCTTAGATTTCATGGAACCATTCCCAACTTCCCTAGGTAACTCGTACATATTAATTGGAGTTGATTATGTTTCCATGTGGGTTAAGTAATAACTACTCCAACAAATGATGGCAAGGTGATTCAATGGTTTATCAAGATTTGTAGTGTCTAGAGCTATCATAAGTGATGCAAGCAATCACTTTTGTAGCAAATCCTTTTAGACCGTCTTGAAGAGATACAATGTTCATTTTAGAGTGATTACTCCTTACCATCCACAAATGAGTGCCCAAGTAGAGGTGGTAAATAGAGAGTTAAAGAAGATTTTGGAGAAGGTATTGATCACTTTAAGAAAAGATTAGGCTTTAAAGTTAGATGATATATTATGGGCTTACAGGTAAACTTTCAAAATGCCTATAGGTACAACACCATCTCGACTTATGTATGGTAAGGCTTACCATTTACTATTAGAGTTGAAGCATAGGGCCTATTGGGCAATTAGAAAGTTGAACATGGATTGGAAGTTAGTGGGTGAGAAGAGATTGTTACAACTAGATAAATTGGAGGAGGTAAGGTATGATGCATATTAAATTGCCAAGTTATACAAGAAGAGGGTGAAGAAGTGGCATGATGCTTACATCAAGCAAAAGGAATTCAAGAGTTACCTGGAAAGCGAAAATCGAGATGGAGTGGCCCCTTTAAGATTATACAAGTGTTTCCCCATAGCGCTCTGGAGTTGAAGAATGATAAGGGTGAAGCATTCAAGGTTAATGGGCGTAGGTGTAAGTTATATTTTGGAGGGGCATTCTCACAGGAAAGGGAAGTCATTTCTTTCCTTTCACTCACTTACTCTTGATTGAATTGAGCATGATCAAGCTAGTGACCTTAACTTAGCATGTTTTGCTAGTTTGTGTGTTTTTTGTTAGAGAGTTTGTTTGCTTGGTTTGTTTGCTTGTATTTAGTTGCCTTTGGTTTAGTTTGAATTATTTGTTAACTATGTTGATTTTATTTAGTTTAAAGTTGTCTTCTTTTCTATGTTGACATGAATCGTTGATTGATTAATGCTCAATAGTGATATAGGATGGAGCAGAGGGCAAAAAATGCACTAGGATAAATTTAGCACCCGAAGAAACCCTATGCCCTCGACATGGTGGTCATGTACTTAGTGGTTTTTATTTGTGTTTATAGTTTAATTGTGAAAATTGAAAAAATAATTAAGAAAATTGTAAAAATAATAAATAATTAAATATGGAATTAAAGCAACCTTTACGCACGTCAACGTGAGGATCCAACACACGTCAACGCCAATAGCGTGCGCAGGGGTTCTCCTTTTATGAAATAAAGGGGTTTAGCCCCCCCCCCCCTGAAATTTCTCACTCTTTCCATTTCAACTCCATTTTTTTATGATCTATACTTAGTTTTTATGCATGTCTTCAGTAGATTCCACCTACTCTTGGCCCAAGCTTCCATTCTTCACCTCTACCTTCTCATTTTCTTTATGTTTTTTCATTGCTTCTCTATTATAATAGTCTCTTATTTTGCAGATCTTCCACCTATGACAACAAAGAAGAAGGAGTCTTTTATACCTTGAGACTAACTAAAGGAACTTCCAGTTGTGGTAGATTCCATCAATTTAGCTATACGTTTTAATGTTGCATTTCCCATTTTCACTATAGCATAAGGTTAAGGCCTTTTACACTTAAAATCTTGATACCTTACACCTTCTAAATTTATTGATTTTGGAGTGTGAGAATGCATAAGCTTGCTTAAAAATGCAGAATCATTAGTAAAAATATTAGTTGGGACAAATTTATTCACTATGATTATGTTGCATATCCTAGGCTGATTTATGAAAATTTTCCACCCTGTATTATGATGATGCAAATATGGATTGATTTTGATTCAGGTTGAATGGTAAAGCATATAAATTGGATTATAGTGCTATGCACGATATGTTTGATTTTCCTAACACTAACCTGATTGACCATATCCATGATTTTAATGTACATTCATATTGGCAGTATCTCAAAGGTGATAAAAAATTTAATTATAGGAATGTCTCGAACTTATTAATTAAAAATCGTGTGTGTTCGCTTTTACATAAATTCATGTGTTCAATGGTTTTTTAAAAATTGGAGAATAATAAATGTTCTACATAAGAACTTTTCATTTTATGGTGTATGGACCATCAACAACCCTTTAGTACAACATATAGAATATTTAAGTTCATCACAAATGTCCCAATGAAACATGGTAGGGCTTTTAGCATGGGTTACATTATAAGTGCTCCTGCTTCACATTATCATGTTGACCTTTCTCATTAACACACTACAACCCCTGAATTTTTAGATCTTGATAGCTTATGTATATCGGAGATCTGGGAGTACCATTCCTTGGCGTTCCGCGATCTCTTGTCTAATACTTCTTTCTTTTACTAGAATCGTAGGACAGCATCATAGCAATCGCCTAACTCTAAGGTCCAACTAGATGATAATGTCGGTCTTTTGACTCTGTCTCTGGAAGCTGAAGGTTGGCAACAAGTCCTTCAAGTCATGCAAACTAATAATCAATTACTTCTGGAGACATTAGAATCTAACAAAAATTTAGAAAGTAAAATGGAGAGACTTGACTCCAAAGTCGAGAAGGTCTCCCAGAAGCAATGATCCCTCACCTACAAGATCAAGAAAAATTTTCACAAGTTTGACCTTGAGGCGTCATCCTCTACTCAAGCTCCACCCTCATATCCATAAGCCTTTATGACCATTTTTCCCTCTTCATTGTTGTTCTTTTTTTCTGTCCTATTTTGTTCAGTGTTTTCATTTTTCTTTGTGTGTTGCCTATTATTTTGCATTAAGGACAATGTGCTATCTAAGTATGGGGAGGTATGGCATTTTTCTTTTCATTTGCATATTTTCATGTGAGTATTAGGTGTGTCATTTCCCTAACACTTGAATCTTTGTAATAAATGTGTTTCCATAAAATTCTATCATAGTAGCTGGAATGAGATTGAGTTCTATGCTTGAATTTGGTTTAGGCCACTTGAATATAATGTGAATAATGTTGATTGATTAAAGTACTTAGCTGCATAAGCTTACTCTGAAATTGATGCTTGAGTGATTACATAATGCCTACAAACATGAGGGATTTTCAATTGAGCCTGTCTCAGGATTGAGCCTATATGACTCCATCTATAGTCATTTCAATTCTTTATATGTGTCTTCCTTGGGTAATTACCTTCAAAACTTACTTTGAATCGGTTTAAATTTACTATATGCATGCTATATGGAAATGACTAAGGTTCTTTTTTCTAAGCCTTGTCTTAAATGACCTACCCATTTTATTACCCCTTATGAACCCCTTTGACTTTAAGGAGTATTAGCTGCAAATTCCATATCCTAGTAAGCTGACCATTGGAAAACTAGTGGAGCAATCAAGTAAGTACCTAGACCTTATTAAGAAAATACAGGCTGACACTGCCTTTATTGTATCCCTTTTATAAGAACCAATGTCTGCTAAGTTCATATGTGATTTACTCTTAAATAAGACTAAGATGGCCTCATTCAAGATGACATTAAGTGAGGGATGTAAAGTCATGTTTGACAATAAGCTAAGTGATAAACTAAAAGATAATATGGAGTTTATTAATTCCTTATACTATCAATAATATGAATTAGAATCAAATATTAGCTAATTTAAGTTAATGCATTAATCTTTTGTCACAAAATATGTTTTGAAAATTATGATTAGAGATTTAAAAAAACTCACTAACATGTGTATCTCGTTACAAAGTTTTAAGTAATTCAAAAGGAGAAGATTTGATCTAACATCTAGGAATTAAAGATCAAGATTGGTTTTCCAATGAGAATGAAGTACCATATCAATTTTCTTCTCAATCCTTATTTCTTTTATGATTGTTGATGTTTAATTCATTATTTTTAGGAACTAAGTTTCTTATAGGATCTAGACGTTTATGAATCCTAAGATGTAGTGCTTGTTGTTCTTGATGTCGTTTTAATGATTAGTTTTTAGATTTTGTCTTAGATTTATCTATAGGATTAATGAAGTTAGTTTTGATTGTTACACGAATGCAAATTTTAATTTTAATTTCATTCGCTTAGATCAACCTATAGGTAATGAATCTTACATAGAGACCTAGAGATGGGATTACATAATATTTCTAGAGTAGGTGTAAATATAATTAAAAAATATGTTTTATAAAACAATTTAATTTTTTTAATTGATGTTTTTATTAAGGATAACTTATGGTTAATTTATTAAGTCATATATGAATTGTATATCTTGAAAGAGTATACAATTTTCATTAAGGAATCTACAATCTAAAAAAATATAGAAAACCTATTAAATTGAAGTTGAATGATGAACATGAACATGCTTTGTAGTTTAATTTAGCTATTCAAATAACCAATTCAGGACCAATTTGAATAGTAAAATAGCTAAGAGATGAATGGAAATAATAGTCCAATGCAGTTATTGTGGGATCGACAATCTAGCTTACAGTAATTATATTATGATATAATTTTTGCACTTGCCTATTTGCATGGTCTTAGTATTGTTAATTGAGGTTTGGATTTATTTTTATTAAAAACCTAAGAGTGTATCATGCACACATCAAGTTTTGGTACTATTGTTGGGGATTGACTTTAAATATTAAGAAATCCCTACATCTATTAGTATAATCATTTTATTCTTTGTAATTTTTTATTTTAGTTTCAAGTGATACATTTTGTTATCATTACGTGGTTGTAGTGGACAAGGTAATGGCGTGGAAAAATCACAAATGTTAGTCTTATCAATGGCAAGATAACTAAGTAACTTCATTCAACAAAGGGAAAGAAGATGGGATGGTTTACAATAATCATTGAAACAACACCTACATTATAGTTTTTATTAGTAGAACTTACTCTGAGCCACTCCATTTTAATCAACAACATGAAGCATAATTGATGTTAAGAGAACTTTTACTCAAGGCTATATCCTTAAAAGAAGCTTGATTCAAAGGAGTAGAGGCCTCCATCTATACCATCACAACACAAGTTGAGTAATTTGTTCAATAAAAAGAAGAATCAATGTTGAAGGAATTGATGTGTAAAGTCATATCTATAAAAAATATAGAGATCTCCTTACATAGATTGGCAACTAGCTAAATTAATTATAGAACAAGATTGAGTAAGTTAACCTACTGTTATAGAAGTGGAGCCAAGGGAGCAAGATGAGGATGACTTAACAATAAGTGAAGGGAAGCTAAGGATCAAGGTAGATGAGGAAATGGAAAGTGTAGTTGATGTTATAAGTTCTAAGAAAGATAAATAGGCACCTCTGTACATTGATTTTATTGGTATAACAATTTTTATTATAGGTAGAAGATGGGATATCACGATCTTTCCCCAAGGTTCTTCATACAATCTAAAGGAGGCAAAGAGAGATACCAAATGGTACAAATTATTGCTCAATTATTTTTATTGAACCATCTAGTATTTGATAAAATTGAGTGAAGGTATATATATTGAAAAGGATAATAATGATTCTATAGCATTAAAGGTTTGCTAAAAAACTGATCGGGATAAATTTTGTTAAGTTTTAGTATGTCATTTCACTTTTTCAGCCTTATTTTTGGTTTAAAACAGCCTAAATTGTGTCATATCATGTTGAATGATAGATTGGAAGGGTCGACACATGTTTTGGATGAAAAGACCAAGTTTTCGGAGGATTTAGAGCAAAACTAGAGCAAAGAGAGCAAGAGGAGCTTAAATAAGCATTGATTTTGGTACAAGTTACTTTGATGATGCATTAAGTGCACTTTAAGATCTTAAACTATTCAAAAATTTTATTGTGTACAAGGGCATCCTGTGATGAGCTTGCATATCAAAATCCATACCAATCAGAGATGTGTACAATGAGTTAGAGTAGAAAACGCGAAAAGGGGCAAAAGCTGTCAAAATATAGTACTTAAATAGCCCTTGTTAAATAGCATCATTTATATCTCAAACAACCCCCATTTAGTGTATTGTTTATGAAAAAAATTAAGGATGAAGAGTTCATTTCATTATCCTTTCATTTGCCCTATGTGGAGTAATCTACTCTTGATCTATTTTTCCTTTCTATTGTTTGTATTCTCATTTTTCTAATTTTTCTGTTGATTGTGTAATGTTCTTATGTCTATCGTATGAAACTTGAGATTTTGTTAATATATGACTTTGTTTATATTTTTAGAAACATTCTTCTATATTTCTAGCCTTAATATTTCTTATTTTGGTTTGTTTATTGGTTATTTATTTATTTATTAATTAAATTCATTATGATAGGTTAAGTTTCCTTTGGATAAGAAGATATTGATAGGAAAATGGATGAATAATTGTGAGAATTAACATGATTGGCATTGGGCGTTTTGTTTTTTATTGAGATTGAATTAGAATTCTAGTTTAATGGCATGAATTAGGGATTAATTCATAGGGACTGGCCATCCTAGGTGTAATTTCTAATTTAGTTGCTTGATATTACCTTTTGCTCTATAAATGTCATTAGCGAAAATAATAAGTAGTGATAGGCTAGTTGAATTTGTAGGTAAACTTAATTAATCTAGCCTAGTATTCCAATTCTGTAAGTTACACACCCTAAGCTTGTGAGATTATAACTTAAGCTAGTCATTCCCTAATGTCTAATACTAATCACACGATTAAGTTTAGGGAGCCTACTTTAGGTTATCGTGTGATTAGGGGAAAATTTTCCATCATATATGATTTGTCTAAATTCGAAGGAACTTAGAATTCAAGAACTTTTATGGATGCATAGGCTAGCAACTTAGATGAAGCATAAAAAATATATTTTCAATGATCAATTATAAATCCTAAATCTTGAATATATCTTCTAGTCAACTTTTTTTATTTTTATATGTTTCTTTTTGTTTTGTGTTCGTGCTTATTTGTTTTGATTTTGTCAATTACCTTTTATAATTATTTTTATGTTTGAAATAAATTCAAGGGGTTTCTCTTTTTTTTTTTAGCACAACAATAGGAATAGCTAGAACTCACCCTAGCTCTTTGTGAGATCAACCCTAACTTGCTCAACTACATAGTTAGTTAGGTTAGTTAGATAAATTTTATTTTTTTGGTGGGACAACAATAGTCCCAACAAATACCTTTAAAAAAGAACTTGTTGGGAGGCAAACCAATATTATTCCTATCTCTTTTTAATATTTTTTAATTTGATTCTTAGAAGATATTGAATTTAGGGTTGCATTTTATTATATCTCATTTAATTACATATGCATTTGATTATGAAGTTTATGTTTCTTTGAATTTCTTTTCAAATCTTGGTAGTTAAGTTGCTTTGATTTATAAATGATTCCATTGAAGAATGAGTTAGACAACAATGAGGTATTTACTCATTAATTACATTACGCATTCATAGTTTAAGGGTTTTTATTGATACATCGAGTTTCATTCTTAGTCAAACTTTTAGGGTTCTCTATCAATGTTTAATTTATGTATTGATTTATAGTAACATAACATATGGAATAACCCTTTCCTATCATTTCCCCTTTTTTGAAAAAGATTATTTGGTAAAATTTTCAAATGGGTATTATGTGATGCGAAATTGTTGATTTGTTTTTTCAATAATTAGGGTTTTAATGCATTACTTGAGTTTTTTTACCAATTTTTGATACTTAGTATTTAAAATAAAATCACTTATTCATGTTAAACACTCCATAGGTGATCCTTTTAAATTAAAATTTAATGATAATTATAGTCTTGAGTGTTTAAACAATTGAGATTAATGTATATTGTTCTTGATTTATTTATGGATAGCATGTGATTCTTTCATTTAGGTTTGCTGTTTCCATAGGGTCCTAGTAACGTTTTTCATGTCACTTGTGATTCATGAGTACCTCTTGATCTTTCCAATTATGATTAACTAATGTGTTTAGAATGTTGTTCCTATACTTTATGCACTCAAAGCACTCATTCTTATGGTGTGCTCCATAATCACTCATGTCCACACCATAAGAATGAGTGCTTTGAGTGCATTGACCTATTTTGCATGATCATTGTAGTGGTTATAATTGATTATAGGGCCTATAGATTATGGTGTTGGACATGAATATCATTATTTACACTTTCTTTAGTATTAATCATAACAGACTCGACAGGAGAAGCAACAAGACATGTGAAGGGAGTTATGCAGTTTCCACATTACCATCCATCTCTTTTGATGATGTTGGATAGAGATGGATTTATTAATTAAGTTTGGTATTTAATTGTTTTTTTCCTTCTTTTATTTTATTTTATTTCATTATGGAAGTTTAGACATTTTCATTTTGTAGGAGTTATTTTATTTTATTTTATCAATTTAATCTAACCATTTAGATGAAACTTGTATTTTAACAATAATATTAAAGAATGGAACAAGCTCATGTTTCTCTTCTCTAAGGATTCAAATCACATCGAACGAAATCATTCTCATCTGTGTTTACATTTGGACATTAAAAATTTTTAGGTGGATACTAGTCTTTTTAACCCTACATTTTTTGTGCTTTATTTTATTTTAATCCTCAAAATGAGGACAACTTGAAATATATGTGTATGGAGGGGTGGAGTGGCAACTCTGGATTGATTCCTAATCCCTAACTTTTTTGTTTCTTTTTATTTTGAGCAATATGTGTTGAGTGAGACCTTTTGTTTGATATTAGACTTTTAAAGAAATTTTATGTGGATTATTAATTGAATTTGGAATAGGATGCTCAGTATTATATAAACAAAAAGTGTGTCTGTTTAATAAGTGAGCATAAATTTTTCACTCAACTAGCTTTAAATTGATAAAAATTTAAAGTTTATCAATGATGCTAGTATCCACTTAAAAGGGTAACCTAATTGAGCAACCAAGGGCAATACATGACAAAGTGTTGCCTTTGTTCCAAAACACTAGGTGGCTTCTAAATAAATGTTCTTAGTTAAATATATTTTTTTAATTTTTTAACATCCATGACTAAGTTTATATGATGATGTATAGAAAATTACTTGGATTCTTGTTGTAGCAAAATAAGGTTTCCTTCTTACTATAAATGTGTTCGTATATGACAACAATGCTTTTATTTTAATTGAGTTGTTATTTGTAAACTAAATCAAAGGCATTAACTTCTAATTTTTTTGTACTTCATTGGGGGGTTTTAACACTTA
>JAOXYD010083553.1:0-25922 GCA_028565735.1 Pinacopodium congolense
CTCCAATATTTAGAACTCAGAAACAATACACAAAATCGAAGAACTAAGTGTTTGAAGCTATGAACTCAAAAAAAAAAACTAAGAATGAGAGAAGAAAGAACTCTCCAAGACTATACAGATATGATCTATCTAATCTCTCCATGTTTTGTGTATGTTTTTGGATGTTTTAAGAACTTAGAGAGCTCCTCCCATGTGCTAGTAGACATTAGTATTAATTAGGAACATGATAAGAGTTGAAATCTAGAAGATTTGGAGTTGAAATTGTTGATTATGTGATCAACGGCACCTTGCCTCCATACAACGGCACCCTCTCAGGGTACCATTAATGCTCAACTATAGCACCCATTAACGGCCCCCTATTCTTCCATTAACATAACCCTACCAGGGGGTCGTTAATGGACAAAAAAGAGAGGAATTCTTCATGGTTTTGCTCCAATCTTCATTATTAAGCTCTATCCTGCAAATTAAACATAATAACACATAAATTTATCAATTAAGCACTGAATTAAGGGTCATAATTCAACAAATTAATTATTAAAACTCTATCAATTTGACCCCTAATAAAGAGTAAACCAATTAATCTTAAACAAACAATACAATACCTTTAAAATTTCAAAAAAATTAAAATACCTTAAAATTTTGAAAAAAAACAATTTTTTGGCACCAAAATGGTTATAATAAGTGAACATCTAGATGAACAAAAGATGACTTAAAATAGAGACAATTTTGGTGTTAATGGAAACTTTAACCTTAAATTAAAAAAATAAGCTTTCTAAAATTCAATAAATTGTTCAATCAAAAAACTGAGCACTTAATCAAACTAAGAAAAACAATTTTGCATGCCTAGAAATATATTAAATTGATGAAATATGAGATTGAACTAAAGGCAGTGAAAAAATTATTAGGTATGGGTCTTGTTCATTTAATTTTTGTTTTGCTTATTTTAGTTATGTTTGGCTAGTTTAGTCTTGGGTTAGAATTTAATGATGGAATTTTGGATGAATAATTGTGAGAATTGACTAGGATTTAAATGGGCTTTGTGATTTAAGTTAGGATTGAATTGGAATTCTAAGAAAATGTCATGAGTTAAAGATGAATGCTTAGGATTAGCTATCCTAGGTGTAATCCTTGGTTAAATTGCTAAGATTGAGCCATGTGATACGTCATTATCCTGGGCGATTTCCATAAGTGGCAATAAGATAGTTGGATTTGTTATGGTACTTAAAAACAACTAGTCTAGGATTCTAGTTCTCTAGGTTACATAGTCCGAGTTTGTGTAACCATGGCTTAGGTTAGCTATTCTCTAGTGTGTTAAAGCTGCTGCGTTATTAAATCTAGAGAGCTTATTCTATATTATCTCGTGGTTACGGGTAATTTTTCTATCAGATAGGAATTATCTAAAAATTGGAGGAACTAAGGGTTTGAGAGCTTGGTCAAACTTATAGGCTAGCAATTTAAACCAATCATAATTTATTTATTTCAAAGATCAATTATAAGTCCAAAATTCCATATTTATCTTTCGCCCAGATTTTTCGTATTTGTTATTTGTGTTTTTTTGTTTATTTTGTGTTTATTAATTGTCATTATTCTCCATTTTCTTTTCTTTTTACGCAATATTAGAAATAGCTTTAGCATACCCTATCTTCCTGTGGGATTGACCCTAACTTACCCTAGCTACTAGTTAGGTATTTATTATTTGGTAACTTACGATGAGTTCACCAGTCACTTAGATCATAATCATCTAGAGAATTTAAATTTTTCGAATTATAAAATTAAAGAAATAAATTAACCTAAAGATTCCAACTAACGTAAAAAAGATATTAAAAGTGCTATTAAGGATTACCAAATTGAAATGATTATCTAAGGTTTAGGATTTCAATGATCCAATTGAGTTGTTTGAAGGATGTGACACCTGATCTAGGTTATCTTCACAAAATTAAGACTATACTATGGTTGAGACAGTATCTTTTCTCTATTAATCCTAATATGAAGCTTGGACATTAATTAGATTTAGGTGATAAGGCTAAAAGTTTAAGAAGTTGAATCCAAAAATACCTATTTCTAGATTAAGACCCTTAAAAATAATTAGAGTTTATTCATTCACATCTTTAAACCATTTTGTTTATTAATTTTTCCAATTGCTAAGGTAGATTTCTCAAATCCTTAGTTATCTACGACTCTTTAATAAGTGATCAACATATAAAAGAGATCTAAGCATTCAAATAAACAAAGATCAGCTCAAAAACATGCATAAAAACACAATCAAATCAATTACTACCCTTTTCTTAGCAAAAATCATATTAGCCACTCATTTGAATGAAAAATAAAATATGTTAAATCTTAAATAATGTAGCTTTGATTAATCCAACAAAAGGGTGAAATATAATGAATATAAGGGTTACAAAAGCACTAAATCAAGCTCCAAACATGTTTACTAATTTGAATCACGTTTAAAAAAATTTTAAATTCTCAAAAACATGCTTAAATCTCCAATACAAATTATTAAAATCAAGAGCATACCTAAAAACCTTAAAACTAAAGAGAGAATTTGAAATTTGGGAGAAAGGTGATGAAAATTTCTATTAATCTTATACTCCATACTATTAGAGATGCTTATATATGTCTAGATTAGGTTTTCTATAAGTTGCTTAAGAAATCAGATTAATTCTAGCTAAAAAAAATGTGCCTAGGGACATTAATAATGCTTAAAGTTAAGGAACAACATCATTAATAACCCGCATATATCATCTTTATACAAGTTGGACATCAACACTGGGTGTTGGAGAATAATAGTGTTGTATAGAGACCTACATTGAACTCCATTATGGACATCAACGATGGCCTTTGTAGTACCATCAATGGTGTTATTAATAAGGGGCATTGATCTCCTAAAAAATACTCTAAATGTGAATCTTTTTGGATGCATCCTAAATTTTGGGTATTAACCTACAAATTTAACAATAACAAACGTAAATGAAAATTTTTAATATTAAAATAGGGTTTAATACACTTTAAATTATATTCAAATACACTATAAACTATACCTCTATCATGGCGAAACACCATAAACACAAACAACTCTATTTAGGGTCATCATTTTTCTTCTATGTTCAACTTTGAATATAATAATTGTCTCCTATGAGCATAACATCATCATTAAATTCCACTATTGAGATGCCATCAACTTTCTCCAAAAATCAATTTTTTAAAGCTAATGGCACAAAAATCTGAATAAACCTATAACTCAGTAAAAAAAAAAAGCATGAATATAAACTTTCACTAGATAAAACATTAAATATAATCTTTTAAAAAATCTATGTTACCCTCTAACAATTCCATCACATTTTAATTATTACTTGTCCTTAAGCAACTTACTCAAATACTTACAAAAAATATTATAAAGATTGTCAAAGGCTAATTAGATATCCCAATATAAAACCATGTGATTAGATGAAGTTAATATCGCCTAATTTGAGTTTAATAATGGATTAACATATAAGATTAGGATATTTTGCAAAGTAACTTCCTTATACATAATAACAAATCTCAAGAAACCTATACAAATAATCATGAAAATTTTTCTTAGAGTAATCCAATTAGCGTTTGAGTCCTTTATTTCATCTATTAAATCTCAAAAGATCCTAAAACAATGTTATGCAACTAACTACTTATATTGATTAACAAGTGGATTAATTCTAAATTAGACTTTTTCAGTCTTTATCCTAAATCACAAAACTCAGTTTTATATTGGTACTGGTTGGTTTAAGGTTTAAATTCTCTTGATTAATTATCAAATTAAGTAATTAAAGCACACTTTCTTAAATCAATTTCAAAACTAATAAATACGACAAGTGTACTGATGAATAAGTAATAAAGTAGAGTATTTTTATGTCTATGGAATGTCAAACCCACAGGGAAAGTTAATATAAAGAGCTAATTATCTAAAGAGCTCAAGATTGGAAAATTAATTAAGCTAATATAACTAAATTAAGTTAAAAGCTTCCAAACTTTGCAATGGAATTCAAGTAGCTTAAAGATTTCTAAATTGGATAATTAACTAAGGATTAGGCTTTAAATAACTTAATTAAGTTATCAAATGAATTGGAATTTTTAATCTAGGGTCACTAAATCAAAACAAAGCTATGGTCAAGTCAATGCCTTATCTCTAACATTCCTATTTGATGGTTTGGTCCATCTATCGCTATAGGAAGTCAGTTTAAAGTTTAAGAAGTTCTAATCTTAAAATTTATTATTATAAGACTAATACCCTCAGGACTAATTAATCAATGGTCATGTATTAATTAAAATTTTTTGAACCAAGGGTTGGTTCCACCTTTGTTTTGATGATGACAAAGTGTTTTTATTAATATGTTTGTAGAGTTTGTTGTGTTTATTTAGTATTTTGAGTGAATGTGACGAATCAGTAATTAAGTTAGTAATTCAGTAAAATTTTTATGACTAATGTAAGTCATAGAATAATGTTTTAGATAAAGGTTATATAAATTGAAGTTATATTAATTGATTATATATTTAGATAAAGTGAATGAAATTATAGATTATTGTATTAAGGAAATTTGGTAAACTAGATGAATTGATTATGTTAAGATTGAATAATTGTGTAAAATGTGTTTAGATTTGATTAGTATTGTTTTCTTTGTGTTAAAATATGTTGAATTAGGTTAAAACTAAATGGAATTAGTTTTGGCATGGATTGATTAATGTTTGTATAAAGTTTGGAAGATAGATTGTTGAACAAGGTTAGTTGAGTTCTAAAATCTATATAGATGAGGAAAGGACGTAAGTATACTTCTAGATCTCTAAATGCTATAAAATATTACAGGCTATGAGAACAATGTGTCAGGAAGCTAACCTTTAAATTTCACTTCAATTGGATGACAAATGAAGAGGATAGGATGAAACCATCAAGTGGTGTTGCAAATTGTCAGCATAGGCATCAATCGATCAAATTGGTGTACAGGGACATCAGGCGATTGAATGAGGACATCAATCAACTGAATGAAGAAAAGGTCGATTGAAGGAGACCATTGGTCAACTAAATGATCATTGATTGACTAAATAAGGTCATTCAGTGGATCAAACATGACGAATACACAACAATAAGTTGGCAACAATTATATTTGTAATGAATAAATTATTTAATGAATATGAGCATTAAGCAATGGCTAATTGAGCTTATGAAGAGTATAAATAGGTGTGTTAAGTGTTGTTTATGATCCAAGAAGTGTAGAAAGTGTTTATACATTATTATTGAGTATTATTGAGGGTGTATGAGTTATTGGTGAAGTTGTGGTTGTATTTTTATGAAGGTTATTTTTAAGCCATAAAAAGAGTGTTGTAGGTTATTCTTGGGCCTTGAAAAAGAAGAGTAGTAGGATATTCCTAAGCCTTTGAAAAGGGAGATTGAAAGGTTATTCTTGAGCCTGTAAAAAGAATTGTATTGTGTACTCTTATTAATTACAATAAGAAAAAAATCTCAATAGTGGTATTGGAGATTGGATACAGGGCAAGTGGATTGCGCCGAACCAGAATAAATCATTTGTGTCTCTTATTCCCTTTCTCTTTTATTTTTATAAATTTAATTTAATTTGTACAATTAAACTATTATTTAACTTCTGCAAATTTGCTGTTAGTTTTATTCTTGTATGTTTGCATAAAATTTTAGCAGAACCTAATTCACCCCCCTCTTAAATGCCATATAGGGCCAAAAAAATTTATAAGTGTGCTTTTAGGTTATGTTTCTAAGATTTTTTCATGTATTTTAAGTGTTGTTTGTGTTTTATAACCTTAGCTTATTTGATCTTTTGAATATTTTTATTGTCTTTTAGGTATTTAATTGTTTCTTAGTGTTGATTAGTGTTTGAGGGTAAATTTTAAGCTTATTTGAGGAATGGATTAATGCACTTTGGTGTTTGGTTTCACAGGTAGGAGAATTTCAGCATTAGATATGGCATAGGAGACTTAGTTGAGCCATTAGGCATAATTGTAGAGCTTAAATGGCCATAAACTTTGGTGGGGCGGACGACCAATATATAAGGAGATTAAAAGTCAAATTTCAAGTCAATCAGAGCCCCAAAGAAGGAGTTATGGCAAAAAAAGTGGAGGATGAAAAAGGTTGGAGAACAGTAGTGCACAATAGTGCTTATGCGTGATCATAACACCCCCTAAATGACAATTTTCTGTCACCCTCATGCACAAACACTAGGGTGACAGCGAAGCTGACCCTTGGTCGAGTCAAACATGAGATTTTAATTGTTAAAACCCTTCTTTTAACATATGTAAGGGCTCAAAATCCTAAGAGCCTCCAACAACTACTAGACAACATTCAAACGAGGCAAAGGAGGAGGTTTTTGGTGAAACCCAAAAGAGGCAACTCCATCAGCTTTTGTAATCACCAAGACAAACAACAACTATCTTTTCCAGATTTATTAGAGTGAAGAGAAGAACTTTAAGGTTTCATCTAGTTTATTATTCACTCTCTTTACTACTTTTTTATATGGAAAACATGAATGTTAGTGGATTTATTATTATTATGAGTGGTTAAACTATATGTAGGAGTTACTATTGAACTATTTTGAGAAACTTTTTCTTATTGATTTATTAAATGAATGCTTGTGATGTTTATTATGCATATAACTTGCAATAGATCGAGAGAGTGAGCTTAGGCATTTATGATAGGTTGCACAACGAGAGTTGGCTCCTAATAGACCTATAAACATCCAAGTTTTCAAGTAGTTGAAGAGAGATATTAGCTATTTAATTAATTACCTATAGGATTATTTCATATCTAGTTAAATGGTTAAGAAAAGTTGTGTAAGTCAAAAAGTAGCATGATTAATTCTATCTTATTTCAACTAGGGACAACCCATTACAGCTTGAGAGAGGGTAATTAAACTTTAGGAAATCTTAGGTCAAGAATAATTGAATCAATAAGATAAGAGGGAAGCAAAATAGGGGTAGAAGTAATTTCTAATCTCAAACATTGGTTATCAATTTCCTGCACTTTTCCCTATTGAATGTTCATTACTAGTTTGTTTAATTTTAATTTATTTTCTTGATTTTTATCATTTAAAATTGTTCCTTAAACAAAGTTTAACTTGAATTAAGTGGTGACTAAATGCAATCCTTGTGGGACGATATCTACTTATACTACAAGTAATAATTTGTGCACTTATGTTGTTTAGCATAAAATGAGTTTTATACGTTTACAAACAAGTTTTTGACACTATTGTCAGGGATTTCTATTTTAGCATCTTATTTATTTTGGTTAATTTTGATTTAAGGGGTTTTTATACTTTTCCTTGTGTATTTGCAAATACATGAACATAAGGAGCACAAAAGGCCCGACGAGCTAAGCGAGGAAGAGCATTCTGATATCACTAGGCACCAGAGAGAATTAAGGAGAGTAAAGGGCTAAGAGACCATTCAAAGAAATATGGTAGAAGAAGGAGACCACGAGACCATTCAAAGAAATATGGTGGAAGAAGGAGAACAAGGAAGAGGTCAAAGGACACTCATGGACTTCATGAGGCCTAGATTTAATGCTAATTAATAAGGGATTAAAAGCCCTCCGGTTTAAGCAAATGACTTTGAAATTATGACCGCTTTACTAAACATATTTCAATCAAGCATTCAGTTTTAAGAATTGGAAAATAAAGGCTCTAAGGCTCATCTACCAAATTTCTTGGAAATTTGTGACACTTTTAGGTACAATGGATTATTGAAGGACATGGCTAAGATGAGATTGTTTCCCTTTACTTTGAAGGATAAGGATAAGGAGTGCTTGAATTCCCTGCTTAAAACATTACAACTTGGGAGCAACTTGCACAAGCATTCTTAGCCAACTACTTTCCATTGACAAAGACAACAAGAATCATCAAGGAGATCACAAATATCCAAAAATATGATGGGAAGCCTTTATATGAGGCATAGGAGCATTTCAAAGAGTTGCAAAGGAGCTTTCCTTACCATAGCTTTCTAAGGAAGTTTCCCTTACAAAATTTTTACAATGGAGTGACTCAAAGCATGAGAGGGACCATAGATGCGACAACTAGAGTTTCTATCATAAGAAAAGCAATTGATGCAGCCTATGATCTTTTAGAGTAGATGGAAAACAACAGTTTCTTATGGTCTAATAAGAGAGGTAAGCAAGGATCCAAAAAGCAAAAAGGTATGATTCTAGTTGACTTGGTGACAACCCTTCAAGCATAAATCTCAACTCTCACTAAATCTTCAGTGAAGGCAATGCAACTCTAGTGTGAATTATATGGACAAGACAGTCATGCCACTACTGACTGCTTTATGATGGATATGAATGAAGCCGAACAAGTAAATTATATTAGAGGATAGCAAAGAGGTAACAATCCCTATGCCAATACTTATAATCTGGGTTGGATAACCACCCAAAATTTTCTTAAAAAAGTAATAATATAGGGAACAACATGAGAGCTCAAGTTCCATTGAGTTTTCAACAAGATAAATAAAGGTCTTTAGAGAGCAAGATTGATAAGTGCATGGACGTTTTGGGTTCAAAATTTACAAACCAAGAAGACAGGAAAAAGAGGATGAAGGAAAATTTTGATCAAATTGTGAAGAATCCTGCCTCCTCCATCTACAATTTGGAAGTTTAGGTAAGGCAACTTGCTAATGCTTTTTCATTTAAGAGTGTGGGATGCCTACCAAGCAACACCAAAGAAAATCCAATAGAACAACTAAAGGTTATTACACTTAGGAGTGGCAAGTAATTGAAGGAGTCAAGTGTGGAAAAGGAAAATCAAGTAAAAGAGAAAGCAAGGAGAAAGAAGAAGAGAAGATAGAAGAGAAAGAAGAGAAAAATCCATATGTCCATATGTACCCTACAATCCAAAGATTCCATATCCACAAAGGGTGAAGCAACATCAAGTGTAAGCACAATTCTCCATGTTCTTGGAAAAATTAAAGAAACTCCAAATCAATTTGTTTATGGTGGATGCATTAGATTGTATGCCCAAGTATTCCAAGTTTCTTAAGAATATACTAAATCATAAATGCACTTAAGAAGACGACCAAATGGTAACTTTGATGGAAAAGTATAATTTGATCATCTTAAGCCATATGCCTTCCAAACTACAAGATACGGGGAGCTTTAATATACCTTATATTATTGGCAATTTTTAGTTTTCCAAATGTTTATGTTATTTACGTGCAAGCATTAACTCGATGCGTTTGTCCATTTTTTGGAAATTAAGGCTAGGAGTCGTCAAGCCAACATCGATGCTCATTCAACTTGTAAATCAATCCATCACAAGACCATATCGAGTATTAAAAGATGTTTTTGGTAAAAGTGTAAAAATTTATAATTCCTATTGATTTTTGTTGTGTTAGATTTTGAAGAAGATAGGAATTGTCCTTAGATTTTGGGTAGGCCCTTTATGAATACTAGTAGTGCATTAGTTGATGTGCATGAAGGAAAGTTGGTATTAAGAATTTGTGGTGAGAAGGTTAAGTTTAATATAACTAAATTGTTAAAGAAGCCCGTGGAAGGTAATGTTCGTATGAAGATTGATATTATAGATGAATGTGTAAAGGAAATTAAAGAGAAAGTTTAGGAAGTTATTGAAATGCAAAGGGATGAGAGTGTGAACCAAGAGGAGTTATGTAAAAAGGTTGAGTAAGAAACATTGGAGAGAAAAAAATGCACCCACACCACCCTCCATTTTGAAGCCACCCATACTATAATTAAAACCCATATGTCCCTACCTTAGATATAACTTCTTAAATAAGGATCACACCCTACACATCGTCATGTCTAACTAATTATATTTGGAACAAGAGGAGAAAGTGGTAGACACCATCAAGAAAAGGATGAGAGCTATAAGGTGGCAAATTTTTTATATTAGGGGGATTACCCCAATATGGTTATGCATAGGATCAATCCGAACATGCAAGAAATTGTGAAAAAAGAAGTGGTGAAGCTTTTAGAAGCAGGGATCATATACCTAGTTTTAGATAGTGAATGGGTGAGTGTAATGTATTCCTAAGAAGGGAGGCATAACAGTGATGAAAAATGAATAAGGTGAAAAGATTTTCACTAAGACCATTACTAGTTGGAGAGTGTGCATAAACTATAGGTAGCTTAATTTGGCCACCAAGAAAGACCATTTCCCTTTATATTTTGTGAACTAAATGATTGAGAGGGTAGTAGGACATGATTTTTATTGCTTCCTTAATGGGTATTCAGGATATAACCAAGTTTTCATCTACCTAAAGGACCAAAAGAAAATAACCTTCACTTGCCCTTATGGGACTTTGCTTATCGAAGGATGCCCTTTGGTCTTTGCAATGAATCCACCACATTCCAAAGATGCATGATGGCCATCTTTGCGGACATGAATGAAGAAATCATGGAGGTATTTATGGATCACATTTTTATTTTTAGAGGCTATTTTGACCACTGTTTATTTAATTTGGATAGAGTGCTTCAAAGATGAGAGGAGTCCCATTTAGTTTTGAATTGGAAGAAGTGTTATTTCATGGTTAAGAAGGGATTGTTTTGGGTTATAAGATCTCATATAAGGGGATTGAAGTAGACCGAGCCAAGACTGAAGTGATTGAGAATCTCTGACCCTTAACTCATCTGTCAGTTATAGATGTGCCTTTTGAGTTTGATGCTAGTTGTTCATACTTTTGAAAAGTTAAATAAGGCACTCAAAATAGCCCCTATCCTAACTTCACTAGATTGGTCATTGCCTTAGAGAACATGTGTGATACAAGTGACCATGCTATTGGTTGTGCATTTAAGCAATGGAAGAAGAAGAAGCGCTATGCAATTTACTATGCAAGCAAGACCTTAACCGAGGCACAATTGAATTACATAACTACTAAAAAGGATTTTCTTATGGTGGTATTTGCTTATGAAAATTTTCATTCTTATCTTTTAGACTCAAAGTTTATTGTGTCTATAGATTATGCGACATTATATTACCTTTTTTCCAAGAAGGATGATAAGGCTAGACTCATCTAATGGGTGCTTCTGCTCTAAGAATCCGGCATTGAAATCAAAGACAAGAAGGGGGCAAAGAACATGGTAACAGATCATTTATTGAGTCTTGAAGGAAAACATTACTAGGAAGAAGAGGAAATAAAGGAGAGTTTTCCTAATGAAGCTTTAATGATGGTAAAAAACCCTTTTCTTCCTTGGTTTGCTGACATTGCAAACTACCTTTCAAGTGATATTCTTCCCCTTAATCTATCATACCAACAAAGGAAGTGTTTCTTGTTTCAATGCTCTAGATATATATAGGATGACACTATGTTTTATAAGACACGTGATGATGGTTTGATTCGCATATGTGTCCCTTAAGAAGAAATACCTAATGTTTTGACTCAATGTCATAACTCTCCTTATATAGAACATTATAGAGGGAACAAGATGGCTACTCATATACTAGAATGTGGATTCTATTGGCCAAGCTTATTCAAGGATGCTTAGAAAGTTTATACTACATTATGATAGGTGCCAAAGTGTGGGCAACATTTCAAAGTGGGAAGAGATGCAACTCTCAGACATTATGGAAGAAGAAGTGTTCGATGTATGGGGATTCGACTACGTGGGACTATTCCCAACCTCTCTAACTAACTCTTACATTTTAGTTAGAGTTGATTATGTTTCTAGGCAGGTTAAGGTCATAGCTACTCCAAAATATAATTGAAAAGTGGTTTAAAGGTATATCAAGAAGATATTCACTAGGTTTGGGGAGCCAAGAGCCATTATAAGTGATCTTCACTAGGGAATTGAAGAAAATTTTGTAGAAGGTAATGAGTAATTCAAGAAAGGATTGGGCTTTGAAATTGGATGGCATCTTATAAGCGTACCAAGTAGCTTTCAAGACCCCTATAGGTACAATTCCATATAGACTTGTGTATAGCAACGCTTGCCATTTACCTTTAGAATTGGAACATAACACCTATTGAGAAATTAAGAAATTGAATATGGATTGGAAACTAGCCAATGAAACTTTTAATTTTAAAACCCTAATAAAGATAAATTGAATAATAAATTAATTAGTCGACTAAAAATTCTACGTTCATTGTAATAAAAGTTACAAAATCCTATTATTTTTATTTTTTAGTTTATCTATTTGCATTTTCTATTGCACAATTGACCAAAGCTAAAGTCATTGTATATATATATACATGAAGATGGATGTAAATGGGCTATTTAAGCTTATAATATTGTTTTGCATTAGTTAAGTGATTATGAAAATTGGAATGCTTTTAATGATTTTACTTTGAAAACTAACGTGATAAGGTAAGTGTACATATCAAACAAGTAATAAAGGGGAGTATTTTAAACCCCAAATGTCGATCCCACAGGAAAAAAATTTAATTATTAGATTAATTAGATTATAATTATCTAGGAAAATCCAAATAATTTGATTAAAAACTTGAAAAAATTACTAAACTATTCTAACCTGGGTTAAACACATTGAAAATGATTTTTTAATTGATTTCAAAATTTTTTGAAAATTTTCAAATGTGAAAATTAGCTAAGAATTTGGTAAGTAATGATTTAATTGAGCTTTAAACAATTTTAAGGGATGATTAGAGTTTCTTTACAAAATCAAAACAAAGCTATTGTTAAAACTTTGCTTTACCTTTATTAAACTTAGTTTAAAGTTTGGTTATACTTTAAATCTAGTTAATGGGCTTTAACTTCAAGAAGGTGACCTTTGAATTTTTAAACTTAGAACTCTAACTCTAAAAAAAATCAAAGTCTGCTCATTTATTGGTTAATTTGTGTTGCTTATTGATTTTCTAACAAACTAGGTCGATTTTTCAAGCTTAAATTGTCTTTAACACTAATTTTAAGTGGATAACTCAAAATCAATACTTTTAAACCTTCAATAAACAAAACTCATACCCTATAACATGTATTTAATCTCTCTTAAATCATAAATACACCAATCCTTAGCAATAAAAATAATTTAGCAACACATCTTGATTAAAACATACAAAACATACAACTTAAGCATCAGGTCTTGATAAATCCGAAAATATGAGTTATAAAATAAAGTTAGGACTTACAAAATAACTAAGAGAAGCTCATGGGAGGTTCACAAGCTTCTTAACTTGATCTTGACTTTACCACAGCTCTGGATCAGCATAAATTAGTAGAAAAATCAAAAAACAGTTGAAGATGTAAGCATAAATATGAGAACTTTGATAAATCCAAAAAATGGAGCAAATGAAGTAATAATCTGAATTAAGAGACACCCTTAGATGATTTCTAAACTCAGACATGAGTCTTAATAAGAAGCACCAATGTCCATAAACTTAGAAAACAACATACAATTTAAGAACAAAGTGTTTGAAGCCTATGTGCTATTTAGAGCAAATGAAGAGAGAAGGACAAGCCTCTCTCTCAAACTCAAATATGATTTCTTGTTAATTGATGCATGCATTTGTATTGTTTTCTTATTTTATCTACTCTAGCAACCTCCTACATGGTACTAGTAGACATAAGAACTAATTGAAGACACGCCACAACCACAAAATTAGAGATTTGATGCAGATATCTTGACTGATTAGTTAATGGCGAGGTAAGTCGATGCATAACGACGGGCTATAGACCGCCATTGATAGAAAATTTTTGACTTCTTCACCTTAGGCATGTTCATCCTTTTACCTTGGGGTTCCTAACACCATTGATGGTTCATAATCTTGGTAAATTTCCCATCTTTTGCTCTAGTCACCACCTTTGATTATTAACTTGCAAATTAAACATAATAACACATGAATTTATCATTTAGACACTGAATTATGGGTCACAATTAAACAAATTATCAATAAAAAATCATTCAATTTGATCTCTTATCAAATATTTCACAAGATCATGCTGATAATATCATCTTCAAACATAAATTTAGAAAACAATGAACATTGTCAAATACTCATAGGTAATTCACCTTTATAAACAAAGGGTTCTAACTTTTAAAGTATAAAAGACAAATTGATTTCTTTTTATCATGATCCAATGTCCCAAGTGACATTATATTTTTTACTATAGGATTTTTCTAAAAATTAATAGTACTGTTGTCTAAAATAAGGAGGTAGAAAATGTCATTTAGATCTTAATATTTTTACTAATATTTTGGTCAAACTTTAATATTTTAAAATATTAAAAATAAATCCAACATTTCAAAAATATTCCAAATGAACTTAAATGCTTTAAAAATATTCAGAATATACCCTAACCTCTTTATCTATTAATATGGTACAATTTTATTAGTGAAAATTTAACAGGGGTCTTATATTATCATATGACTGCCACGTTGATAGTGTGGGACTCACCATTAACTTTATAAAAAAACCTCAAAATGGCATCATATAGTACTTATTTCCCCCCTTTTATATTGAAATCAAATCGACACTGTTTTTTTATGTATGTTCTCCCATAGCTCAATGTTCTCTTCTATTCTCTTCTCTCCCTGTTAATCTATATCCATCTCAACAATACTACTAGATTTGCTTATTTCTCCATCTAAAAAAATGAGATACACTCGGTTGTCGCCATGGTAAAAGGTTTTTACCAAACTGGAATGGAACACTTTGTCATTAAGCAAATCTGCATACAATTAACTTGAAGTGAAAGTACTCAGTGAGGTCACATCGATTATTAAAAAAAATGTCATGAAAATAGCACAATGGCATCAACACACAACTAAATATACCTAATTCTTTAAAATGCCAAATAACCCAAGTGCAGTACAGCTTAATCTATATGATTAAAGGTTTAATGAAATATCTGAGAGAGATCTTTAGCTGGTTCCATAATTTCACTGGAAGAAACTGAAGAATTAGAGAAGATCAAGGGCTAATCCACTAGAAACACATTTGCGAATGCTTTGGAATGGAAAGAGGAATTAGTAAGTCTAAACCAGATTCAAATTGGCAGGAAAGAGAAGAGAATAGTGAATTGAGGTAGAATATAAATAAATAAGATATTGTTTTGACTTTTGAGTTCAAAAGAAATGAGGATAAATAAGAATTATATGATGATGTTTTGAGGATTTTAAAAAAATTCAATTGTCATGTAATAAAGTGAGACTCGTTATTAAATTTTAACTAATAAAATTTTGCTACATAAAAGGATCACATGTTACCATTAATTTTTTATTAATAAAATTGTGCTGTCATGTAACACATAACAAAACATATTAATAAGGAAAAAGTTGGGGCTTTTTTAACAATTTTAAATAATAATTTTTAAAAAATATTTTAAAATATGATCTAAATATTAATAAAATTATTAAAATTTAAAAGACACTACTGAATTGTGGAGGGTTGAAGCTCCCACGTGGACGACAATTCATTTCGTTGCAAGAGATGGAATAGCAATGCATCTTACATTCAGTTTGTCCTCAACTCTAAATCATATCTCAAGTCAAAACTACCACAACAGTGGAAATGAGGTCATCAAGCACGCGCTTTCCTCCGAATGATGTCGGGTGTTTTGCTTGCTAGGAGCTCTTTTAGCTCAGTATAACTATGTTATTTTACTTCTACAAAAGTTGGTTTAAGCAACTAAGTATTATTATGCTTTTCATGTTATTTATTTATATAACTAATAAAAAGAAGAAGAAGAAAAGGATATTTCGATCCTCTTTTTTTTTTTTTCCATTTTTCTTTATTGTTGTTGAGATTTCAATAATAATAAACAAATGGATTATGGTTCACACCAAAAGCAGTGTATGCAAAAACTCATGAGTGGGTTGTGTAGGACTGACTTTTAAGGTCCACCTTCTTCGATCAAAGAGAAAGAGGATCCCCCGCAGACATACACGTACCTCTTGAACTTCGTTCTTGTTCATGGATCCCAAGGGCTCTTCCAATCTATCACTGCCACCACCTTCGATTGTAGAACAACAACGATTCCCCAACTTATTCAGCCCACAACAGCAACAACCCAGTATGGGAGACAGCAAAAACAACAAACCTGCTGAAATCAAAGACTTCCAGATTGTTATTGCAGACAAAGATGAGCAAAAGAAGCACTTGGCACCTAAAAAAAGTT
Source organism: Pinacopodium congolense (assembly GCA_028565735.1). Taxonomy (NCBI): domain Eukaryota; kingdom Viridiplantae; phylum Streptophyta; class Magnoliopsida; order Malpighiales; family Erythroxylaceae; genus Pinacopodium; species Pinacopodium congolense. The sequence continues at coordinate 16,073 of JAOXYD010083553.1, forward strand.
CCAACAAAGACAGACACACCAAGGTTGAAGGTAGGGGTCGCAGGATTAGGATGCCTGCTCTTTGTGCCGCTAGAATCTTTCAATTGACCAGAGAATTGGGTCACAAATCTGATGGAGAAACAATTCAGTGGTTGTTACAACAAGCTGAACCGTCCATTATTTCAGCCACTGGTAGTGGGACTATACCTGCATCTGCTTTGGCAGCTGCTGCTACTGGTTCTGTTTCTTCTCACCAGGCTACCTCTCTGTCAGCTGGTTTGCACCACAAAATTGATGAATTGAGTGGGTGCAGTGCTGTTAGGACCAGTTGGGCAACATTAGGTGGCAATATTGGGAGACCACATCAAGGATTATGGCCCCAGGTTGGTGGCTTTGGGTTCCAGACATCATCTACTACTGGTCCATCAACTACTAATTTGGGGAGTGAGAGTTCTAGTTATATCCCGAAAATTGGGTTTCCTGGGTTTGACTTGCCTCAAAATAACATGGGTACTATGAGTTTTACCTCTATGTTGGGTGCGACTAGCCAGCAGTTGCCTGGGTTGGAGCTTGGGTTGTCGCAGGATGGCCATATTGGGATGTTGAACTCACCGGCTTTGAGCCAGATTTACCAGCAGATAGGGCACAGTAGAGTACACCAGGAACAGCAGCAGCAAAATACTAATAAAGATGATACTCAAGGATCTGGAGAGTAATAGTTAGTAGATGAAGGATTAGCTATTCTTGATATAGAGACTTGATACTGGCCGAGTGACTTTTGTAATCAGTTTCTGTTGTATTATTGGTTTTGATAAATGTCGGAGGAAAGTACTGAAGGAGATACCTGAGAGAATTCTGTCGGGGCTAGACTTGCTTCTCCTCAATTGCCTCCACGAAGCTTTTATATACAGGTGCTTTTGTGTCTCTCTTTCTCACTTTATCTTTGTTCTTGAACTTTAGTTTTGTGGAAGTTCGTTGGTCTATTAATTCTGGTGCTAGTTTTCCTGTGTGTGGATTATGCAGGTGGATTTGTAAGGAGCCAACTTGCTCCGGTTTGAGCATATCTTCATATTACCAATTCAGATATGCATAGATTACGTGTAAGGCATCTTTAATTATCTGTCCTTCTATTGGCCTGGATGCAGAGGTGATCAGTTTTTCTTGGGATTGGAAACAGGGTTCTACAGCCATGGTTGTCCAATTTTTATCTTTAGATATGGTAAGAACTTTTAATCATCAAAGGGCAGGTGACTAGATGGGCAATTAATTATGTGTTATGTTTTCTTTGCTATGAATTCAACTTGCTGCCTTTGTATTTATAAATGATATCTCAATTCCAATACCTGTTGAAGCTTCAAACGAACATGTTCTCCTCTTCCCTCTTATTTGGCTCAGCTGCAATATGTCTCCATATTACTTGATTTTCATTTTTCTAAAGGAGCCAAGCTCCATTGTATATCTTACTCTTGGGAAGTTAATTCCATACATGATTCCTATTAATAATGTCATCAGTCGTCAATTGCTTTCAAAAGTTGCACTCTTATAAATGTTCTAGAGAATGCTGTGGTTTCTTAATTGGTGGACAGCTTCCAATACACGCTCTACAATTGTAATTGTGGTTCTCATATGATACTGACCTTGGAACTTTATGAAGCAAGCCGTTTTTTTCATGACTTCATGATATCATTGTTTAAGATGAATAGCAATTACTTTCCAAGCCTTCTTCCAAGGACTAGGATTAGGGATGTACAAGTGTTCTATATACTTCAAGATATCATTGTTTAAGATGAGTAGCAATTAAATTCCAAGCCTTCTTCCAAGGACTAGGATTAGGGATGTACAAGTGTTCTATATACTTGCCACTCCATTGTGATGACTATCCATTCACTTGAGATAAAAATTTCTAACATCAAAAAGTAAGCTTTGTCTAAAGTATATTGATGTGGACATTGCGTAGTTATGTTACTCTCGATCTTTATTACTGATTTCTTTTGGCGAATCTTTCATAGATTTTTGTAAAGCAAGAAGTTTTCAAGATAGATTCTTTGAATGAAGTGGATATCTATGTTGAAGAGGGTCTTTTTTCAAAGGGATACAAATTAATAGTTCCCTAACAAGATTATTGTTGTAGCATAAGCTTATAATTTCCATAGCATGATCTAATTAAGGACTGGATAAGTAGTTTTTGTAGATCATATAAAGCTAGACAGTTATTTCAGATGCCATTATTTCAAAAAGAACAATTAATGTATAACTATTGAGGATCCACTTTGTAGGGAAAGTTTACTCGTAGCACAAGAAAAGTGGCAACTATTAGCAAATTTGTTTTCATTTTATTTTAATTGATTTCTTTCTTACTTCTTGGGTTTCCATGGACTTTGTTTACTACTTTTGTTGGGATTCTATTTTAGTACTTTATACCTAATTAGATGTTCTAATTAGGCTTGTTATCTTTATCCTTTAAGCCTATGTAAAGGTTGCAATGATTAATAAAGAGGAAGCAGTCCTTTTATCAAAAAATAACAACTGGATGAAACCTCGTCAAGGATAGGTTGACGAGGTCTCTTTCTTGTGACGGCATAGTTTCTTCAGCGAAAAAGGAGAACATGACCGGGGAAAAGGAAAGGGCTTTCCCCATGTTTTAACCTGTGACTAGATCCTACGCGAATGCACATAACAATTTGGTTTCAGAGCCATTTGTCATGAGTGACTTGGAAAGTCTAATAAGAAGGCTAGAGGCTTTTATACAAACCATGACCATGAGGTAGTAGGGACTATAGGAGCAAATAAAGGAGCTCATGTTCCATGTCTATGAATTAGGAAAGGATTGAGGAAGGGACAATGCTAATAGTTCTAATAATGGCAACCAAGGGAGCCGAAACTATTCAGAGGAGAGAACATATGGGCAGATTGGGGGTTAGGTGGTACCGCGGTGCTCCAAATTTGAATTTCCATCCTATAATGGGAGGATCTCTTGATATGGTTGAAAAGGCGCAAACATTTTTACACAAAAAAAAAAAGAAAAGAAAAGAAAAGACTCTGGAGGGGGATAAGGTGGGATTGACGAGCTTCCACTTGATGGGGGAAGTACAACTATGGTTTTACCAGTTATGAGTAAGAGGAGTTAGAATTGGATTGGGAAGGATTTAAAGAACATTGTCTTGTGAGGTTCGGACCACTTATGAGCAGTAATCCCTTAAGAGAGTTGACAAATTTCAAGCAAACAGGAATTATAAAAGATTATCAGTGGTAGTTTCAATCCTTGTTAGCAAGGACAATAAACCTGAATCCCTACTAAAAGGTGAATTTATTTATGGTGGGACTGGTGGAAAGCCTTTGAATTGAGGTAGAGATGCAACATTCCAAGAATTTGAGAGTTGCGATGCATATGGCACGGGCTTTAGAGAGGAAACAACAATGTATGTTATAGCACAACACCAAAATTTCGGCTGGATGGACAGTGCCCAAATCCTCCACAACCAACGTTACATCTGTTGGGAACCGAAGCACCAAAGGGGTGAATGGAGGAGGGAAACCTACATGGTCCACTACTAGCAGTTCGTGCAGCACCACAATCCCATTTTTCAAGAGACTTTCAAGGGCAGAGATGGCATAAAGAAGGGCTGAGAGGATGTGTTTTGACTGTGATGAATCCTATTTAGTAAGACATAAGTACGAGAGGCTTTGATGGATTGAAGTGCTAGACTCAGTGAGCAGGAGGAAGAAGTGGTAGGTGACTCGGAGATTTTATTGCATGTTATAATTGGAATTTGATGCTCACAAACGATACAGCTACAAGCGCTAGTGGCGGGGTGGCAGATGTTGGTATTAGTGGATTTGGGGAGCATCCTTAGTTTCATCCGGGAGGGAGTAATACTCAAGATTGGTATTACAGTGAAGAAACGACTAGGATTGCAAGTGGCGTTGACTAATGGAGAAAAAGTGCCTAGTTTGGTTATTTGAAAGGCGGTAACTTTACTAGTTGATTTTGATTTTTTATCTTTGATCTTTATTCTGTTCCCTTGATGGTTTTGATATGGTTTTAGGAGTCAAATAACTGCGTATGTTAGGGCCTATGCATCCTTAATGATGAGTTTTGAACTAAATGAGAAGGTGCAATGAAAGGAGTAGGCTCTTAATGCAGAACCAAGAGTGACATTAATGTAAGGACAACATTTAGCCTCCTTAGTTATGGAGAAATTGTTGGCAGAATTTTCAGATTTGCTTATGAAACTTTTAGGATTGCTGTTGCGATCATAGAACCCCTTTAATGCCAAGATTTGGGCTGATAGTGGTGCGACTTTACCATTATTCTCACATTTCTAAGGATGAGATAGAGAAGCAATGTGAGACTATGTCGCAACGGGGAATAATAAGGCTGAGTCGATCTTTTGTTTCTTCACTAGTACTGCTAGTGAGAAAACATAACAGGACATTGAGGTTTTGTGTAGACTGTAGGAAGCTCAATAACCATATGGTAAAGGATAAATTTCCGATCCTAATAGTGGATGGGTTGTTAGATGGATTACGTGGAGCAAGGTATTTCATAATGTTAGATCTTTGTTCGGGATACCATTAAATTAGAATGGATCGTCGAATCTAGAGAAAACAACCTTTAAAATGCACCATTGACATTTTGAATGTGTAAGTAACGCCCTGTAGGTTGACTATACTCCCTCTATTTTTCAAAGCTTGATAAATGAGGTGTTTCAACCTCATTTGCATAAGTTTATCCTAGTGTTCTTTGATAACATTTTAATATATAGTAAGACTTAGATTGAGCACATTTAGCATATGCGTTTGGTTTTTGAATTGCTATAAGCTCACTATCTTTTTCTTAAAAAATCCAACTACACATTTGCAGAGATTCAAGTGACGTACTTGGGTCATGTTATTCATGGTGCAGGAGTTGAGGCAGATATAATTAAGATTAAGTCGATTGTAGACGGGCCAATGCCACAATCAACCAAAGCTCTCAAGGGCTTCTTAGGGTTAGTAAGGTACTATAAGAAGTCTATAAAAAATTATGGGCAAGTGGTGGCGCCTCTAACTAGCTTGTTGAAGAAGAATGCATACCATTTGGCAATTGAGGCCTATTTGACCTTCTTTAGTTTGAAGAAACTCTTTTTAAAGCTCTCGCTTTGAGGTTGCCTACTTTGAAAGAAGAGTTCATGGTAGAGTGTGATGCTTATAATAGCATAATTGAGTCGATCATACAATAACAAGGCCACCCAATTGCATTTTTCAACAAAAAAATTGCCAGATCATCATTTTAAGCTTACAGCATATGAAAGAGAGTTTATCGGTCTTGCTAAGGCTATTACTCCTTGGAGACCTTTTCTTTTTTGAAGGCATTTCCTCATCAAGATTGATGACTTCAGCCTTAAAATTTTTGTTAAAATAGAAGTTAACTACTTCCCCATAATAACATTGGATTAGTAAATTAATGAGTTTTTATTTCAGGGCAGAGTACAAAGCGAGGAGACTCAGTAAAGCTGCCAGTGCACTTTCTCACACGTGATGAGGAGGATGGCTGGCTCTCTTTGCTATTTCTAAACCATGGGCTACCATTTTTGATGACCTTTGGCAAGAAGTGACAATCTCAGACAATTTTAGATAGGTTCAAGACATCATAAAGAGGGGAGAAGTCGAAACTGCTTGGGAAGTGATGGATGGCTTGATCTTTTTCAAGAAGGTCTATTTGCCGCCCACCTCTTCCCTAGTGAACACTATCTTCCCAAGCATTCATCATATAGCCCACAAAGAGTTCTAGAAGATATTGTAGAGGGTGCGTGGAGATTTCTTCTATGAAAGAATGAAATTAAAAGTGGCTAAATTTTAGAAGAGTTGCCTAGTGTGTCAGCGTAGCAAGTGACTTACATCCTACGGGGCTCCTACATCCTCTTCTAGTGTCCTAGCAGGCATGGGCTAATATTTTGATGGATTTTATCGAAGCATTACCTAATGTTCATAGGAATTGGTTTTGATGGTGGTTGTAGATAGATTTTCCAAATATGTTCACTTTATTACTCTTGCTCATCTTTTTTACTACTATATTTATGGCTCATATATTTTTCATGGAGGTCTTTCATTTGCAAGGGTTATCTGAAACCATTTTTTTCAATAAAGATAAAGTGTTTACGAGTCTTTTTGGAAGGAATTGTTTCATTTGTCAAGAACAAAGGTGGCCTCTTCTTTAGCTTATCACCTACACTCGAATGGACAGATAGAGGTTGTAAGTCACACTATTGAAATGTCTCTGTTGTTTTACGAGAGAGAGACAAAGACGATGGGTTAGATAGGTTTTGTGGGCGGAGTATTGCTACAACAAATCTTTCCAACTCTTTCTTGAGGGCTACACCACTTCAAGTGGGATCCCTCGCATTTATTCAATTATTTAGTTGGTTCTACTAGAGTAAAGGCAGTGAATCGTACTCACAGTCAACAAAGGAGCGTCTATTGCAGACCCAACAACAAATGAAGCATAAATATAATGCTAATCATTGGGAGATCTACTTTGAATAGAGCGGTTGGGTTCGGTTGAGCCTTCACCCTTACTAACAGCTTTTGATATAGAAGAGAGTGTCTCACGAGTTCGCTCTAAAATATTTTGTTCCTTTTTTAGTGCTACAAATAATCGGTAGAGTGGCCCATATGTTGGAGCTATCGTTAAGGAGCCGTATCCATGATGTCTTTTATAGGTCCTTATTGTATCCATGATGTCTTTTATAGGTCCTTATTGAAGAAGTTTGAAGGCGATAATCTAAGTTCAATCCTCCATGATGGCAAATTGGTGCCTATTCCTCACTCTATTATGCGGTCAAAGCTTAACAAAGGCAGACAGGAGGTGTTGGTGCATTGGAAGGACAATTTGAAAGAATGCTACATGAGAACTTCAGGAAGTTTATCCGAAGCTTTGAACTTGAGGGCAAGCTTAAAGTCCGGGAGAGGAATATTGTTAAGGATGCCTTTATAAGAAAAGTTTACTCACAGCGCAAGAAAAGTAGTAACCATGAAAAGTAGTAACCATGAGTAAATCTGCTTTAATTTTGTTTTAATTGGTTTTATTTGTATTTTTTGAGTTTTCCATAGATTTGGTCTCCTATTTTCATTGGGATTCTATTTTTAAACTTTATATCTAATTAGAAGTCCTAATTAGAGTTGTTTTTATCCTTTAAGCCTATTTAAAGGGCTGCAATGATTAATAAAGAGAGAGCAGGCTTTTATCAGAAAAAAAAAGCAGCCGGACGAGACCTCATTAAGGATAGATCTCTTTCTTGTGTTGGTATAGGTTTTCCAGAGGAAGGGGAGGAGACGGCTAAGGAAAAGAAGAGGGTTTTCCCCATGTCTCTACTCATGACTAGATCCTATGCTAAGCCATATAACAATAATATAAGCTGAATGGGTAAAAATTACCTTACTTTTGAACATGTTCTCCTTAAAGGAACGACTCCTGCAACAAAACTATAACTTATAAATCTCTATTTTTCTATAGCTGGATCCTGTGGGACCACATGAATCCTTAGTTAGGATATGATTCCATTACTATCCTTATCTGTTCCTCTCTGGAGTAGTTTTTCTCTAGTTGTATGTATTGTTGCTTTCCCTTTCTTGGCAGCTTGGTGCTGCAGTCCCTATAACTGAATATGGCATTAAAAAAAAAATGCATATGCGCATACGCTTTTCTAGAGTAATGTCCCTAAACCCCTGGAGGTCGCCAGCTATCTGAATTAACGTCTAAAAGTGTTCTTCTCATGCTCTGTGGAGCAATCTTGTTCTTGTATATGCAAGAAATATATGCATATTTTTCACTGCAGTTTAAATTCAACGGGATATAACTGAAGTATTTCAGGGTGGAATTTCTTTAACCAAAGTTAATTTTTGGTTTTTCTACGACTTTTCTTAAAAGCTTAGGAGTTTGAATCTTGAAACAATATATTTGAACCACTGTATGTGATGTTGTATCATATCTTTAACAAAATGAAATTACATCTCAAATTGTCTATTGAATGCATGATATATCGAGTTCCTTGTTCTTTGGTTTCATAAGATAATCTGTCCCATATCATCTTGTCTTTTTGACAGTACTTTTTGACCACATCTTCTCCAAATCCTTAAATTTCTTACATTTTCTTCTCATTTTGTTTGTGATGAAACTGTGATTATTGCATTTTGTTTGTGGTTTCTATTTCTTTTGTACCTTTTCTCATCGGGTGGTCTATTTGTAGACCTGTGCCTCACCGGCAGAACTTTAGCATTTCAAACATATTTTTTCTTTCGCTGTCTAATTGTTTTCGACCAAGCAAACGAAGTGAATAGCGTATCCAAGGATTTAAATGATGTCTTAGGGGATACCATGGTTATTGTTTATTATGATAGTTGCACTTTCCCTACAATAATAGGCATCCAATGGGTACTGATTCATGTTTCTTGACTAATCTTTTGAATAGGCTGTCCATCAATTATTAACTCTTTAGAAAATGGATTCAGGTTGATGTTTTATTCTTTTTGCATTCGGATAATCTGAAAACTAGGAAACATACTATTTGTGAATGTTCCTATTACGCTACAGTCTAGGAGTTAAGACCTAGTTAGATAATAATACGCATAACTCAATTTTTACTCAGAAAGTGAGCTATTTTCGAGTAAGTTTTATTTCTAAAATGGATCTCTTCAATCTGCAATTGTTAGTTTCTAACTTTTTTTGTTTACCAATAGTGTAGGGACAGGAATAAAAGGTTATTTCATAGTGCATCTTCAATCCTATTAGTATTACAACACCCTAAAATTAGCTACTACTTTTTTGAAAAATAGATACTTCTTTTGTTGATCAATTTTTGAATTAATAGTTTCTTCTTTTTATATAGGGTAAATTATATATTAAACTTGAAATTTTATTCAGTTTTATGAAGTAAAAAGATTATCAATTAAAGGCGAAAAATTTCAATTTGGTATCCTTGTTAATTCGTGACAATAGCTTTGTTGATTTGAATTGCCATATAAACTGTATCCATACACATTAAACGCATAGAATTTAATAAATTGAAAATAATCCTTAAAAAAGATTGAAAACAAACATTTACTCACTACTTTTTTTTTTGTGATAAATTACTCACTATTGTTTTACTCAGCACTGTTTTGGTAAATTGTTGTTTCCAGTGAACATCAACAGGAAAAGTTGCACAAAGGAGAGACTTGGTATCTCTAATTTGAGTTATTCTAGTTCACAATGTATTAAACGTAGTAAACTTGTCAAGGAACTTGGTTTCATCAATGATCCACCTGCTTCTTTGGAGTCTGAATAGGCTATTCTTGTAGTTTTAGTTGATGTAAAAGAACATTTGTGGAAGATTTTTATGCAAAAAGAACATTTGTTGAAGATACAGCATAAAAATAAATGCAAGAGACAAAAGATCTATCTTAATTTTTACCTTGCATTCTTCAAGCTGCAAACAATTTTAAAATTTTGGGATATAAAATTATTAAAAATTTGATACAGAGATTTATGTGTTTTGCGAATAATTTAATATTTAAAATTACATGGGTTAAGAAAAAAAAAGTTAGTGTGAAGAGTATGGAAATAAAGAATAAAAAGAGAGGAATGATGATAAAATTACCCTTTTTCTCTTCTTTATTATTATTATTTATAAAATAAAAATATTTATTCAACGTATAATAATGAAAGAGGAACTCTGACTTCTTGATAAAGGCTATCGGAGATGGCTAGATCTTTACTGAGGTCCTCAACTTTTCTCCTAGCTTTGCTTTATCTTCTTATTTTCTTTTGGTGTTCTTTACTTGCTTCTTGTCTTGTTCTCCTTCCCCTCCTCTACTCTTCTCTTTCAGTTTTATGGTAGGTTTTGTTCTCCTA
>JAOXYD010083554.1:0-12249 GCA_028565735.1 Pinacopodium congolense
CTCAAATATCATATTTTATCTATAATTCACAATTATTATTATTTTATATGTAATTATCATAATTACATATAAATTTTATATTAAATAAAATTTTATACAATAATATAAAGTTACATATATTTTTTTTTAAATAATTTTTAATATAAAATTTAATTTTTTAAATATATTTTTAATTAATTAATTGACAGTTTATTCTGTTTATAACTGCGTATAAACTATCGGTTGAACTGTTGGTTTACGGTTTTTAAATTAATTTAACCGTAACCGAAATTGTTAGTAACGGTTCTGGTTACGGTTTAAAACCGTTGATTACGGTTACGATTTTTGAACCGTAACTGCCGGTTATTAAACCGATGGTTGGCCAGTTAGAAACCTAACCGTGGTCAAGCCTACACATGTGTATCATTTTCACTACTTTTATTCCCTATTTACGACATCGTTTCTTCTTCTGCTATGTTGTCTTATTCTTTTACTGTAGATCATCTTCTCCAGCTGTCGCTCTATTCACTCTTTTTTTTTTACTCTCTTTACTCATTTATTTTACTCCTAACAATACCCTCTCCCTTGACAACCTTGTCCCCAAGGTTGTAATAGATATACTCTCAAGACCTATCTGTGCTTCACCTTTCCTGAGTTGAAGCTTGGATAAAGAGTGGCTAATTTCAGCATCCAATTCATACAATTTGTAAAATGTTCCCACTTTAAAGAAGAGTACCATATTTATGTGTGATTTGCAACTTCTATATTGCTTTTAAGATGTTGACATCTTTTTCAATGCATTGGATGATACGTAAAGTGTCTTCTTCTTATATAGGAAGTCATAAGACCTCTTTCTATTTGCATCCCTAATTCTTGAAAGGTCAAGCCACTTAATCTTGTTTATTGAGTCATTTATTTCAGAATGATTATTGCCAAGAGATCTAGAATCCTAAGGCAATGTCACTCTTTTACTAACAATTGGAGGGTAAGAATCACTTTGAACCTTAGGCTTATAAGCATCCTCTTGAATCAACTTCAAATAAGAAATAATAAGACGTGTACCTAATGTCTCTAGTCCAAGAACATCATCTTTGGCTTCAAGTTTTAAAAGGCGTCCATGATCATCAAGGCTATTGGAAATGATCTTGATGTCCTTCTCATGACACAGAGGAGGCACTTCATTTTTTCGTAATACATTAGTAGAATAGTCACAAGTTTGGCTCCTATAGCAACTGTCATGGAGTTGTTCTATGTCATTGACCTTCACGAGCTTATGCAAGATGCTTTCTTCTCCACTTCCCTTTTCAGATACTTTATGATCATTTGGTATCCTTCCAATCAATAATGTTTGTTCCTTTTAGCATAATTGCAAAATGCATTCTTTTAACTCTTGCATTCTCCTTTCTTATCATAGCTTCCACTCCTTCAATTGGTTACACAAATTTTCTTCAGACCTCCTTTATTCTTGGGCTTCATTTCCTTCATTTATGACTGCTCCATGGGATTGAACCCCTCTGATACCAATTTAATGCAAGTATTTATGGTATTTCTTTATTTTCACAACTAACAAAAGAATAAAAGAATCGTTCAAAGAGAATATAGAGAGAAAAGTTAGATAGAAGATAGAAAACAAAGTGTATTCATTTTCATCCTCGTCCTTACTCCACCACTTTACAATATATTTAATAACTATATTCTTGATTGTTGAATATGGCCCAATCTACTTTACACATGTGTATCATTTTCACCAATTCTATTCCCTATTTACGACATCGTTTCTTCTTCTGCTATGTCGTCTGGTTTTTCTGTAGATCATCTTCTCAAGTTGCAGTTCTACTCATTCTTCTTTTTCTCTTCTTTCTACTCTTTATACTCATTAATTTCTGTACAATTTTTATAAAATTTCGTGTTAAAAAAAAGTAGAAATAAAAAATCAAAGTCATCAACCAAACCAAAATAAGCCCTAAAATTTTTAAAATATTTTTATTTATAGTATATATAATTTATTGTATATATAGTATTTTTGTAATTTTAACTTACCAATGGCCACTGGAGTCTTTTTCGTATCATAAATTACGTTTCCTAAAAGCCTAATGACTTCGAGAACATTATCCATAGTCTTGAGATTTTGATAGAGATTTACTGATCAAATAGTAAACGGAAAGCCCATTAATGGAAAACTTCGTATTCTAGTTGGAGTCCAGTACATGACACAACTACCTTCAATCGCATCTATAAAATCTTTGCGAGTTCATAAGAACTCGAAATGATCAAAAGAATTGAAAACAACGACGGCAAGATGGTAAGTAAACTTTCAATGGAGTCTTTTTCTTCAAACTCGGACCCATAGATGGCATCATTGCTCCTGGTGCCGTCCCTCATGCTGATGGCCACTGGTCATGGGTCGACGTGTTCTGCGTAGCCCTATTCTCTATACTGGCAGTGATACTTGTTTTCTGGATTTGTTTTGCTCTCTACTGGCTCGTGTTCCATACAACTTATAACTTAGTGTTAGTGAGAGACATTGAATCAGGATATGCAAGTAATAATTACCTACATGTTATCTTGTTCCTGAAATATGATCAATTTATTTCATTGAAGTAAAAATTTTATGCCGTAAAAAGGTAATTTGCTCCAGTTTTCCTTCTTAAAAGTAATTTGGTTCAATTTTTTATTTTTATATATTTTCATTGATTTTGTATCTTTTTATTTTATATTATTTTTAAAATTTTAAAATTTTATTTATATTTTTTCCATTTTTATAAAAAATATAGGGCTCAAATTTTAAAGGGTTCGTGAGATCCCAAAACCCTCCAGTATTCTAATAGTTAATTGGGCTCGTGTTGTGGCCGGCCTTCTTGTGCTTGATGCTAAATCAGGTTCGAATTGTACTTAGCAACTGTTGGATGCATGAGAATGGAGCGTGCATATTGATTTCCTTTGTCATGGCGACACCGACTTGTCGTTGTCCAGACGTCTTGCCGGCAGGTGACTATTAGTTCAACCGCTCTAATGAGGGAGTGTAGTGCTAATGGTGATCAGATTTGATTGAAAAAAAAATGAAAAATACATCAGGTTAGGGCCATCCCTGACAGTCATTATAAATAAAATTATTTAAAATATTTTATATGATTTAAATTATTAACAAAGAATATTTTTGTACAACTTTATTTATAATCATCAGCAAAAGGAATCAATTTGTTTATGCTAATGAGTACTTAGGTGAGATCAATAAAAAAGTTAAATTCATTAATTTTAAAAACTAATTTGATATCACTTTTAATTTTTATTGTAATTTTTAATTTTAATTTTATTTTGAAAAAGAAAACCTATTTTATTAACATTTGTGATCAAAATTAAAAATAAAAACCTGCGTGATTGAAATTTGTGATAAAAATTAATTTAGTAGTGTTAATCAAATATAAAATAAATTTAAATTCTTAAATCAAAATATTTTTATATACTTTAAAAATATATATTAATTAAAAGATTATATAAATTATTTAATATAAAATTTTTGTTTTAAAATTTTATTTTTAAAACTTGAAAAAATACAATTTTTTATTTCTCTGTTTGATTTTTTATTTTGAAAAAAGAAAATTAAAATAAAATGTAACAAACAAATTTCTTGTTTAATGATAGTGTTTAAAAAATATAAATTTTAAATTTTAAATAAAAGTGATAAAAAAACAGACTTTCAATTAATGTTTTTCTCATCCTCTACTTTTATGTACTAATTTAAAGATTCAAGGGTCGTTTGGTATTGTTGTAGGTTGTGATTTTTAGTTGTTATTTTGATATATTTGTATTGATTTTTGTATTTTATCTTCGATTTCTGTGTCGTATTAGTATGTTGTCTTTATCGATTTTTGTATTAAAAACTAAAACAAAAAACCCTAATAATATCAAACAAGCCCTAAAAAAAATAAGAGAAGGGGGATAAATGCCATCGAGATGAAGGCAAAACAATCCGCACTTTCACCACAGGCAGGATACTTTGAAACTATATAATCGTTTGCTCCTTAGCTTAATATAATCAATTGTTCCTCCTGTGATATTGATTTTTTTTTTAATATTGTATCAAAGTTCTCTCAAATTGCTATAAAACTCTATAACTTTACTTGCTCTCAATATAATATTGAGACCCTTTTCTTAAAACAATTAGTTGGACCTCTTTATAACTTGTTCATGCTTTTTTTAATTGTCTTTTATACGGTGGAAAGATGAGCCACACCATTCTTTCTTTATTTATTCAAAGGTGAAAGGGAATTCTTTTTCAATCTTGTATTAAGTCATAAACTACTCTTTAGACCCTACAACCCCTTAGGATATAGGTTTCTTAAACTAGAGGGAGATATCAGGAGAAAGAAGCCAAAGATTGTTCTTGTTTTTAAGGTTTCCTTCTTTAGTTAATGAATATTTGTTTACAACTACTTTGGACAACTTCTTATTGCCTATTTTATATTCTCAAATAATAGATTTATTGGTTCTCTCTGCATAGCTGTCTCGATGTTAACTGTTTTGAAATGTGAATCATCCCATTTGTAGTAAACATTGCCTATTTGAAATTGATCGAGCTTTAAGTACGGATACATCCAAATCTTGACAATAATAAACTATGTCTAATTGAGATTATAAAATTAAATTAACTGTCTGGTGACCTTGATCTCTCCTCGACTTTTTTAAATATTTTGTTTTCAGCATATCAAAGCAACTTGATTAGCCTAATTTGTTAATTTGTGATTATGATATTTTGTGACAGCGCATCCAGTGGCCACCACTGACGGTGTACCTCAAATTGCTACAAAAGCCGAGTTCGGATAACTTTTTGAACAGTACAAAATATTTAATTAATCTTCCACTGAGAATCAGAAGCCAAAATTTTTAATACATTTGTTATCCATGACCTTACTTCTTTATAGGTTAACTAATATAAGTCAATTGTTTGCATATCGAGCCCTCTAGGTATCCTCGAAAATATCTTCACTCCCATTCAGATGATCAGTTCAAGAATTCCCAAAAATACCAAACTAGCCTCAGTCAATAAAACCAACACTCGGAATTGGCCAATTGTTAACATCTCTATCGTTAAAGGTTTGACTAGATGGTGTTTTACTAATAGTTTTTATCATTATTTTTATATAAAATAATAATAATTATTATTATTAAAATAACTTTTATTTTATATGAAGATGGTCATAAAATAACATCAATAGAATACCATGTAATTTTTTCCTCTATCCCAAAGTCCCTAGCTTTTCTAATAGGTCATTCCAAGATCAACTTGAATGAATCTCTCATATATTAAATTAAGGATGGTTTTACATTTATTTTAATAATGATAAAATAGTTTTGCTAATGAATTTATTGAGTTCAATGTGATAAGATAGATTTATAAAGTAAAGTGTAGGACTGGAGCCTTAAAGTCAAAAACATGTTTGGAAATTCAAGTTGAAGTATGTGAAGATAGATAAAGATCAAAAGAAGAGTATTGGAATTGATCTTGAAATTGAAGTTGATGGGTAAAAGATGAACTTTAAGGGTAGAATTTGAAAAGATGTTTGTGTGAGCTTTCTTGTAAGTCTTCTTTGATCTTAGCATAGTGTTAAAAGGACTTACATTATACATATTGTATTCATGTTAGTATTTTACATAAAAGATGTATAATCAAAAGATGTTTTGTATGATTGTTCTATGAAAATTCTTTTGATACATGTATGAATGTTTGTATGTGGTTGCATGTGATGTGAAGATTAAAATGTATTAAAGTATGTGAATGATGTTTAGGTTAAGTGATTATTGAAAGTTGTGAATGAAATGAAATTGATAACGATAAGTCGGTGAAGGAGAGTTGGTAATGGATGAATTTATATGTGATAGGTTATATGAATGAGTTGAATTATATAAAAATGTGTTAAGATATGTTTGGAATTGAGTGGAGTGTATTAAAATGTGCTTGAATGAGTTAAGAAGTGCCTTAAAGTATTGGAAATAGTTTAGGGTGGTTTGGTAATGGTTTAGTCAAGTTTTGATATGTTTTTCTAAAAGTACAACAACAATTCATCAGGAGATCAACAGTACTATTGTGCAACCCACATTAAAGTGGACTTTAACAATAAGACATTAATAACATCATTATTGCTCGCTTAGACTACTGTTGTGTCAAAATATTGCATTGCAATGGCTACTTCTCAACTAAAAAAAGGTTTTAAATCCATAAATCATTCTAAAATAGTATGCAATGGTTAGGTTGATGACTTACACCTATAAATAGGTTTTTTTACACTATTTTATCATCCAAGATGTGTGTAAGTCATTTTTGCAAAGAGATTGAACATTAAAAATTTTAGATTGTGATTTTGGTTGAGTTTTTGGTGGTTTTATAAAGTGTTTGTGAGTTACTTTAGGTATATTCATTTATAAGTTTAGTATAAGCTCTTAAACACCTTGATGAGTTAAGAATAGTATATTTTGAAGGGTGTTTTTGTGAGAAGTGACATTTTTTAAGAAGAAAATATAGTGAATGAATTTGTGAGTTAGTTATCCTTAAACCATTAAAAAGAAAAGTGTAGTGAGGTTATTCTTAAACCTCAAAAAAAGAAGTGTGAGTAATAGGTTATTCTTTAATCTTGAAAAAGAAAAATAAAAGATTACCCTTGAACTTTGAAAAAGAATTATATTCTAACATTACTTTTTTTTGTTATAACAAAGATCTCAACAAGGTTTGTTGGGAATTAAACATAAGAAAAAGTTGAAACCTCCGAACCAATAAAAATTATTTGTTCTTTCTTTTCTTACTCTTTTATTTTTCACGTATCTATTTATAAATAATTTGATTGTTTGTATTAATTGAAGAATTGTTGATTAAATTATTAATTAGCTTCCCCTTGTTTATTTGTTTAGGTTGGTGAATTAGGAGATAAGTTTAATAGTATTTACCTTCCATTTAGTAAAGAATATTTTGTGAATGTATGTTGAATAACTTAAAAGAAAATTTTTAATCTTTTAATTCATCCCTCTTCTTAGCTACCATAGAGATTAATATCATCCTTTTAAAACCTATACTAATCAATTAGCTTATAAAATTTTCAAAACCCCTGAACCCTTTCTCCCTTAAGCTAAACTGGTATAGCATAAAACAACTTTTCTCAGACAGAGCTTTATCTTTTTACTGGCTTGCCTTAGTAAATTGCCTACTATAAATAAGATGGCCTACCTTCAAAACTTAAACAAGTGTTCTCTCTGTAAGGTGGCTTAAGAATCAACTGATCATATATTTTCTCTTGTTCTTTCTTGTTTCATTGTTAGACATCTAGTATAAGGCTTTTCCTTCTTACTAGCCCAGCTTCCTCATTACCTTTCCTTTGTCATCCAATGGCCTTTAAACGAAATTTGAAGAAACCTTGTACTATATAATACTCCTTAAAACTTGCCTGTCAACCTATATTTACGATTTTGGCAAGAAAGGAGCAACATAATCTTAAGGGATACTGCTACTTCACTCTAAGGCATTATCTTCAAAATAACTAACTTGACTATAGACATCCTTTTCTTAAGATCAGATGAGATCAATAATCATTTATCATTTCACTCATAAATTATATCTAGTTGATCTCTTTCTTGCAAGCATAAGTAGAAAAATTTAGGAAGGCTCAAGTGGAACCACAAATGAGAATGAATGTCTTGGAAACACCAAAAAGCAAGTGGTAACTTATACCAAGAGACACAAATTGGCTTCATCCACTCCTGACATCTCAAAGAATAACATGAAGGGTAAAAGCAAACATGGACATACGAATATGTGGAAAATCACTGCGTCAAGTTTAGCAACAATCTCCTCTCTTTCGTTGCCCTTGGAGCTTGCTATTGGGAGAATAACGTCAATAATAATACTATCACAATGGAATAATACAAATAATTCTCCCAGAAAATATCGAGTATGGTAGACCTAAGAATAACTTAATTACAAATGGCAAAATAAATTCTAAAGAAACCAATCGCCCGAGACACCAGAATTTTTAACGTGAAAAACTACCTTAAAATCGATGAGTAAAAATCACAAGCGCAAGCCAGTAAATCTTCTACTATGTACAATAATGGGCACAATTATTAGTTCTCCCTAAATAACAAATAGGGGTAACAATCACAAAATAATAATAAGAGGAATAGAAAAATACCAGACTCAAGATACGAACCAAAATGGCTTCAAGATCAAAATACACCTTGATCTTGGTATAACAAAATAACATAGATAACATACACCTCTCACACAACACACTCTTTTTATTTTTCTAGTTTGTTTTTCTCCTTCTACAGCTCTCTCCGTAGCTCTCTCAGTACTTAGATCTATATTTCATATATATATATATATATATATGCAGGACAAAGCACACAAAAGTGGAAAACTTCACACACGTCTTTGACAATCTTTATCACCATCTTCAGCTTTGATAGGTAGCAGCAATTATTGACAAAGAAAACATGAAGCCTCATGAAAAACAAATGAAATGAGCATCAATCTTAGAACAAGAAAGAGAACCACAAAAAAATTGTCTTTTTTCAAAAGCAAAAATTTACGACTCTTGGTATGATTGCATCAAATCTCCCTCTCTCCAATATGGGAGGACTTACCATTCCTGTAGTCAAATGACAAGTCCCAAGCTTCTCTCTTAGTAAAGATTTTGTCAATATATCTGAACTATTATTATCAGTATGGATCTTCTCAAACTGCAATTACTTGGATTCTAACACATCTCTTATCTAATGATATCTCATATCAATATGCTTTGATCTCGAATAGAAAAAAGAATTTTTACCAAGATGAATAGTGCTTTGATTATCATAAAATAACATATAACAATCTTGTTCAAAATTAAGTTCTTTAAAAAAATTCTTCATCCACAATAACCCTTTATAAGCTTCAATTACTATACTAATCTCAGCTTCTGTAGTAGAAATTGCAACACATTTCTATAATTTTAATTGCTATGATATCGCTCTTCCTATAAATGATATTAGGTATCTCGAAATAGACTTTCTGGAATTAAGATTTCTAACCATATTTGCATCTATGTAACCAACTAATATAGACTTATCAATACCAAAATACAAGCATAAACTGAAAGTCCCACGTAGATATCTTAATATACATTTAATAGCATCCCAATGTTCCTTACTAGGATTAGAAAAGAGTTTTTGGGCTTGAGCTCATGAACATCCCATTTTCCCTAAGGTTATTAGTAACATAAGTAGCACTGGAAGTTGATTAACCATGCTCTTTATGATTCTGAGCTTGACCTGCCTTCTTGTTGAAGGGACAAGGTTAGTGTGATGTTGTGTCTCGATGGGCTTAGATGCTGAAAAATTCATGCTTTTAGGGTGGGAGATAGAAGCAAAGTGCAAAATGCTTTATAAAAGAGAGGGTTAACAAGAAATTTGTTATATTGGTGGTGGTGGAGGAAGAGAGCATGAAGCAGATGAGTATGTATATTAAGTAATCTTTTGAGAGTTTTTCAATTGAATGAGAAATATTTAAAATTTTTCAATAAAATGAATAACTTTTAAAAAATTTATCAATTCAAGTAAAACTTTAAACTCATGTTAACGTGGCTAACAAACTTTATGATATGGACTTGTCATGTAAATGTCCACATGTACAACCTCAACCTTTTAAAATGTTTAATTCAATTAGCAATTTTTTAGAATTTTTTAATTCAGTACTCATCCTTAAAAAAATTTTAATTTAATAATCAACCTTCTAAAATTCATTTCCATCATGTCAAAATTAGTTTTTTTCTTATAAAAATAACAAGTAATTAATACATTATTATTTTATTAAGAAGCATTGTATAATAATTTCTAAGTTTAGTTAATAAATATTTAATTATATATTATACTTTCTTTTAAAAAATATCCATGTTTTAAATTTGATACGTCTTTAACCTAAAAAAAAAATTCATTAATAAATCTTAAAATTAAATTCTGATTTGTATCGATCAAGAAACGGAATAAAAATAGTTTATATCATACTGAATTTGAATACCGGTCAATACCCGGCAGTTTCGATTAGTATCGGTCAGAACGTGTCATACCGACTTGTACCGAGCGGTAGCAAAAACTAAAATTTTTTTAAATTAAAAAAAATTGTATTTTGATCTTTTAAATTTAAATATTTAATTCTTACTTCTTATTATAAATATATTTACACACTATTTTATAAAATATAAAAATTAATTTATAATTTTAAAAAATTATTTAAAATAATATTAATATTAATAATACAATACTATTTCAAAAACAAATTGATACTGATCCGGTGCTTATTCAAAACTTTGCCCTTAACCGTTCTTGTTACGCGATACAATTTTTTTAGTCAAAATAGACGGTGAGCTCCACACTATTACGTGGATCCTTTTACACCGTTAATCCCTCTCCCCGTTGTAGTGTGGCCCAATTTTATGGGTCAAAATAGATGGCAGACCCTAAGTGTCACAAAACATGGTCTGCCTTTCTTTCAAACCACACGGTTTCATATTTAATTATATCCTCCTTTTATCAACGAAAATGACGTCGATCTGTATCCATCAAGTTCTGGCCATTACCCATGTTTGTTACAGCTTTATTGCTATAGCTTTGGCCATGATTAAGGTTGATGTTCAATCTTAGTTGAAGATTTAAGCTTTAAGAAACAATTTCCAATTTTCTACTAAGAGAACTGTAACTGTTTAATGAAGACGCTTTTGAAAATTTGTTTGACGAAACGGAGAACTTGGGAAAGCCAGGCAAAAACTGTCACTCAGTTGTTTCTAGCTCCTTGCTCTTACTTCTCTTACAAACACTCAAAATGGGGATATCTTAATATGCCCTAAAGATTCCATGACACTCAAAATGACCCTCTCCCAAGTCCTTCTATTGAAGATTCAACAAAGAAAATTGCTCACCGAACATAAAGAATTGTTATTCGATTGATAAACTTAAAAGAAGAGGAAGGCATGGAAGAAGAGGAAGGCGGCATCGTTAACGGAGCTTTTGCGCCAGTTACGGGAGAGAAGAAACTGTTAGATTTGTTAAAATGAGAGTGGATGAGGTCCGACGATCTCTTCTACGAAGGATCTAAGGAAAATGAAAATGATGATGAAATAGTATTGTCATAAGAGAGAGACTATAGAGTTGAGAGCGAGGAAGAGAGTGAAAAGGAGAGGAAAATAAGGTTAAAGCTACAACATTATCGGTTTTGACATCGGACAATAAGGAGAGCAAGCAAGAAGACGCGAAGGAGGAGAACAGGCAAAATAATTCCAATTACATTGACAAAGAAAAGACGGCACCATTTTGACTTGTAAGAGAAGAATAGAATTAGAAGGAAATGGTGCTATTCGGAAGAAAGACAGATCACTTTTGTGGTAGTTGTAGTTCCCACCACCGGAGTAATCAAATTGTCAGAACGGCGCGAGATGGTTTTTTAAATGTTTCTGAATATCTTTAAAAAAAATTTAATTTTAATTTAAACATATGTGAGAACGTTATAGTCTAAAAAGTTCTGTTGCTAACAAAAACAAATGAACGAGCTATAATGATGACAAGAGCGCCGACATAACTGAAAAGCTTTTAAGGTTCTAAATCAAAAGCCTTTTAACGGCTGACAGAGAAGGTGAATAGGTACAAACATAAGATATCTATCATCACATAGCATAAGAGTTTCTCAGAAAAGATAAGTTGTATTTATGAATTTTTTTTAATCTTAAAAAACAATCTTTTATCATATTTTATGAGAGACCAATGACTATCTTCTTATCTCACTTTCAAATTCACATAATAAACCAGAATTGATTGCTTTGGTTTTTATAAATTTATCAGTGAGTATCAGAGTTTTCCTATTGAGTTAATTGATACATATGCTTCCAAATTCAATAAGATTCGAAAACATTTTGGAGCTGAAAAGTCAGAGTGAAAATGCTCAAAAAGAAATACTCTTAAATGCACCTTTTCTGCGGGAGTTGGCTTTAAAGATCCGGGGTAGAACAGATTAAAAAAACTACAGCAGGTGTCACCTTCTGCGTTGACAATCAACGAGTCACGCCGCCCTGTATAAAAAAAAAGGGCTTGACCTGGGACGTAATTAGCACGAAAAAGAGTTGTGACTGAGAGCAAAAACTATCATCAAAACAGAGTACAAGTAGAAAGGTTGACGTCTTTCATCAGACGGTCATAGCCGCGTCGGAGCTAATTATACACTGACTCGATGATGTTTACCCCTGATAATTTATATTC
>JAOXYD010083565.1:0-12248 GCA_028565735.1 Pinacopodium congolense
TTTTGAGATATATGCTATTTATTATAACTCACTTAAAGCTATAAAAAAGAAACATAAGCATCACGGTAGGCTTAAGAAGAAAAACAATAAAAGGTTTAACCGTAATATTCAAGATTTGCAAAAGGTTAAATGGAACCATCATATGAAAGGAAAACATGCTTTAAAAAAAATAGACATGAAAAGAGTTAACTAATATAATTATGACAATAAGGGCCACTTCGCTCACAATTATAACAAGCCTAAAAAGGTGCAATACTATAGCACTGACATTTATTTTGTGAATATCCCTTGTTTAATCTTTTTAATTGGGTCATATCCTTTGTAGATTGTAAATTTAGGAGCAACCAACTATATAGCAAGAGATAATAATGTTTTTATAGAATTCTATAAAATCTCATATGAAATACAATAGATTTATGTAAGAGATAACTTAAGGATTACTATACAAGGGATTGGCACATGCGAGTTAGTCATTTATGGTGGCTATTCTTGAATCATACATTAAGCATTTTATGCTAAAAAAATTTGACGAAATCTTGTATCTATGTTGGTATTGGTTAAACTTATTTTTAATGTAAATTTTCATAATAGTGGGATAGATTGCAAATTGAAAACATTTATTATAGTCTTGATTTTATATTGGATGGTTTCATTATTCTTGCCATTGTTGATGCAAGTAATAATACTACTTATTCTTTCTTTCCTTTATCTAATATTTTTAATGTCAATGCAATTTTTTAATATATTAGACTATATCATATTGGTTAAATTAAATAATTTGATTAAAAAATCTTATTAACTGATTTAAATCAAGTTGATTTATTTATTTGTAATCATTATCTATCTAGCAAAATTGCAAGAAAGCCATTTGAAAAAAGAGCATGAACTACGTATCAATCATAATTAATTCATTATGACATTTATGGTCTAATGAAATTAAGGGTAAGATATAGTGATATGTATTTCATCAATTTTATAAATGAATATATTCAATATAATCATATCGATTTAATTTGTCACAAATCAAAAGTATTAGATTGCTTCATAAAGTATATGAATTCAATGAAAAATAAATTAGATAACAAATTAAAACATTGAAGATTAATCAAAGACAATAATACTTTTTGGATAAGTTTTAAATTTTTTATAATGAAAAAGGAATAGAAAGGCAATTTACTATTCCTAAAAATCCATAATAAAATGTCAAAAATTAAATAGGATTCTTTTAAAAATGATTAAGTTTTTAGGGTGATACTTTGGTAACAATCACTTATGTATTTAATCAAGTTCCCACAAAATCAATTACATGTGCAAAGCCTAATACGACAAAGTTAAGGCCTTGAGGTTATATTGCCTATGTTTATGATCTCCCTCGTAAATATGAAAAACTAAGTGTTAAAGAGAAGAAATGTAATTTATTAGATACTCTAAACGCTTAAAAAGATATGTATTCATAAGTAAATAAGGGGATGAAAAATAACTAAATTTGAATTATGAGATATCATATTTATTTAAAAATGATTTTTCAAAGCAAGATGAGATAGGTAAAGACCTATTCTCATATGAGATATTTTATCAAAATGATTTAGTTATGAAGAATTAATTAAAGGGACTTCATCTGAGTGGGTGTAATTAAGAAATTAAAGAATAATTCAAGATTAATTTATGTTCCCACCAGGTGAAAGTTTTCCACTATGTCTAATCCAGGTAGGAGTGATTAGTATGTTCATGAATTTGTTTTTTATGAATATCAATTATGTCAAAGTAATCCTAGAATGATTCTTGACATCAATTTGAAATTAAAGGGAAAATTATCATAATTATTCTATAAAAAAAAGATAATCCAAGGAATGTAAATGAGGATCTTTCTAACCTTGATAAGGAAAAATAGATGAAAGCAATAAAGACAGAGATTATTTCCTTAAATTCAAATCAAGTATGAGACTTCGTTGATATCTCTAAAGAGTGAAAAATAACTGGGAACAATCAAGCTCTTAAAATAAAATGGATGTAAAGCAAGTCTCATAACTAAAAGATATACACAATAAGAAGGAATTAATTATGAAAAAACTCTTTTACCTATTATAAAAGTTTCTTCAATCCATCTTTTTTTTGCTACAGTGGCTTACATTAGATCTTAAATTATATCAAATGTATGTAAAGGCTACTTTTTTAAATGGAGAATTAAAAGAAGAAATCGATATGAAATAATATATAGGTTTAATTGAGATGAGCAAAAAATATATAATATATCGGTTATTGAAATTGATTTATAGCCTAAAGCAATCTTAAAGGCAACGGTACATTTGTTTTCATAACATAATTATTTCGTATGATTGAAACATAATTGATAAGGATCATTGCATGTATATTAAAAAATCCAAATATAAATTTTTTTAATCTTTATATGTCAATGGCATTTTGATTTCTTGTAATAATTGTACATAGCTTAACAAACCAATGATTGGTTTTTATCCAAAATTGAGATTAAAAAATGTGAGAAGCTATATATATTCTTGAAATTAAGATTTTAAAATATCGTTTAAAGAGATTATTATTGCTTTCTCAAGTGACATATATTTAAATAATCCTTGAATAATTTCTTATGTAAGATTATAAACTAATTGACCATCTTATTACTAAGAACAAAGGCCTCAACAAGAAGTTTTGCCCATCAATGCCGCAAGAAAGGGAAAAAATGAAAAAAAAATTCTTATTCCATTGCAATTGAAATTCTCATATATGTAATGATATGTACAAGACTAAATATTATAATAGCAAACAAATATCAGTTCAATCTAGGATAAGTACATTGGATATAATAAAGAGAATAATAAGATGTTTAAAATTCATTATGTATTATTTTACAAATGTAGTGACCTAAGTACATAAGGTTATACAGATGTAGATAAGGGGAAGATATTTTAATGAAAGAAAATCTACTTCGAGATTTGTATTCTCACTAAATAACGATAAAATATCATAGAAAATTAAGAAACTATAATGACCTTATTTTTTTAATTATTCAAATTGATATTGAAGAGGGAACTCCTTTAGTTCATTGTTTTTAAAGTTGTGGATTTGAGAAAATGCTTATCAAAAGCTCATTAGTGATCTACAGCAGTGTCGTTATGCCCTGACTCAATTGTTGTTATGCATCCAAGTAAAGGTAGTAGATGAATAGTATTCCTGAACAACATCATTTATCAAGCCAAAAATCTCCCTTTTGCTCTAGTTTAAATACAAAAGATCAATGACACCCCATAATAATGCTTTTGATCCCCGATGATGCTGTTGTTATGCTTTAGTAAGAGAACTAAGTTTTATCCCTACTGAATTCAATTGAGTTAACCATTGGTAATTTTCATACTATATCATGTGCCATTAAGGTTTAAGAAGTGAAATAAATTATTACTAATCAAAGAATATATATATATATTTGTAAAGAAGATTGAAAGAGTCATTTTAACTTCTAAAACTCTCTTTAAAGGTTACTATGCAAACCTAACTTTCGGTGACCATGTCTTCGTCTTCTAAACATCATTTTTTATAATTTAGGACACTATAAAAAACTCTCAAAATGATCTATCATTCCCTAAGCTTGTTTTGCAAGAATCAAATCAAATATGGAGAAATTTAGTCTGAAATTTCTACCACTTTTAATCTACTATAATTCCTCATTTTCTAGTCATTTTCAAGTTAGACCAATACCACCATTATTTCTATTGGCCCCAAAAACATAGAAAGGAAGTGTTGATGAAAGGTGAATGGACCTCCTTACTAGTGAACAAGGAAGGGTTACTTTAGAGCTTTAAAGCTTTGATTCGGTTAAACTACAAGTAATTAAGCCATGTGATATGTACCATTAGACTCTTAGAAAGGAACTCTACATTCCCATGCCAACTATGCTATCAGCCATTATTGTGACAATGGTACGTGGGTCACATGCGTTGAACGACACACCAATCAATTTAAATATAGTTATTTATATTTTTATTAAATCCTATAAATTGTGCTAATAAACTTTCATAACTATAACACTGTGAAATTCTTAACAAATAATTAGTTAAAAATTCTATAAAATTTATGTCGATGTATATTAAATTACAATTGGTTGTATTTTGATTGATATTGGTTGGAATTAAGGTAAATTACATATAATGAGCATGAATGAGAATGTAGGTAGTAAAATTAAGTATGTTTAGACTATAAATTGATTATTGATTAGGTATTTTAATTGTAAACTCGATTAAGCATAATTATTGTAGTTTCATGTGTCTAATTTAAACTGTAGTTATCGATGGATTAGAAGTATATTTCATCATAGGATTGGCCCTCTTTGGAAGAAAGATGTCTGTTTTACATGAGAGACTTTGTCTGATTTTTGGTAACCTTTTATAAAGCTTGACATCGAGTTTAAAATAGAATATTTATTTCCCTAGATTAATAATAAATGCTAAGATGTATTCCCAAGATGATTTAAATTTTAATTAGATAATAGGTTCTAATGATTCTTTTTATATTCTTTCTATAGATCAATCGGAAGTAACCCTTAGTCTTGAGATATTAGGTTCATCATGGAAGAGCACATTTTATCTGTGAGTTAATATCATCATTATAAGGATGCATTAGATCTTCATTATCATATTTATCATTTATATCATTGTCATTATCATATAGATACACAATACATACATACATACACACACACACACATATAAATGTGTATATACATTTCTATTAGACGACCTTCTAGGTGGGTATTACCAGGTTATGCATACGTAGCAAGAATCAATCAAGTATGGGTTTATGGTATAGTCACAGGTTGCTATAAGTTTTAAAATAAAATATCAATATCAATATCTAAACAATACTAAGACTACTAAGGTTAGTATAGTTTAAGATTAGTTTAGTTATCATCCCATGATGATTAAATTATCAATATTGATTTTCTTTCTATTATTTAATCTAAAAAATGAGTGAATTAATTAAAATCCTAATTAAGATACAATTAAGAACAACCTAAGATCATAAACCAATCCTAAGTAATTACACGAAGAAATAATAGTTGATGAGATTAAGACCTAGATGAGGTATCCTCTTAGAACCTGGATGTGTTTAAGAGTTATCTTAATTTAATGTTTAACCCAACTTACTTATATTGTAGAATCTCTCAATTACATTATAATCTCTCTCGAGTATAATTTCTATCCTTTTGGTTAATTAATTAAAATATCTTCTCAATTAAAAGTCTAATTAGATGCATTACCTCATTCCATAAACCCTATTATTTTAGCTAGTTTTGAATTTAACCCAGAAAACTTATGCAAGCCTATCTCTTACACTCCATACAAGCTTTTATATTCATGGATTGATCTATCCATCTAAGTTATTTCTCAATATAAATGTATGAAATTAAATAGTAAGATTAAAATTGCATGCAAAAGATCTCAATCCAATATAATATATTCATAAATCAACCTAAGAAAATTTGATATTTTATTAATTAAAGTATAAGTAACAAGCACATAAGTCTAGATTTTATCCTATCTAAATCCATAGAAATCAAATTATAACTCAAAACATAAATCCAAAAATGTTTAAAGAAAAATAAAGGATTAGAAAACTCATTATTGTGTGATTTAGGTATTCAATCTTCAATAAACCTTGTTGAAATCTCCAGTAATCTTTTTGAATCTCCACTTTAATCTCAATCCCTTTGAATGGCTTTAATCTTAAGTAGAATTGGCCTAGGAATGAGTTTCCTTTCTTAAGTGACAGCTACCCTTACTTTAGGATTAACCTTTGAAAATAACTCAAAACACGTTTTTATAAGTTCTTGAGCCTGGCTGTCCCACGACTAGAACCATAGCCATGGGATAAACCGTAGGAGTGTTATGACCAAGGTGATAGCCATTGAACTTATTGAATCCTTTGTTTCTTTCATTCTTTCTCATGAAAAATTCCATCGCTTAAGCTATGGCCATGGGCCTCGACATGCAACTCACTAGAAGGCTACTTGTCTTCAACTTTTTAATCCTACAAACCATCCAACTCTTTCCATGATTAAATGTAACTTTTAAGACCTACAAAATAACCGTTTTTTACACAATCTCGTGAGAGCAATATCAAATTCAATGATTGAAACATTTAAACTCAAAAAGTACGTGAAAGGAACTTAAACCTAAGCTATAAAAGACAAATTTTACATTAAAAATATGTATAATTTAGGCCTTATCAAATTCTCCTACACTTAAATAGTTGTTTGTCGTCAAGCAACCATTTAGACACTCCTTCAAAACAATTATAAAAGTAGTTGAAAGTTAATTGAGTATAAAAAAAACAAATCAATTTGTTTGACATAGCTCATATGTCCAAATTCAATTATGACAAAAACTTGATTCATATACAAGCACACAGTTAGTAATAGCAACCCTTTATATACAATATTAGGCATCCAGATAATTTCATACAGACGGTTCCACAAATAAATCAAATGTGTTCTTAGAACATTATAAAATTTATTTAGAGCATTTTTATTTTGATTTAGAGACCACCTAACCTTTTAATGTGAGGATAAATACCTTTTCATGAATAACCCTCAATTACTTAGCTAAGTAACTTTTAAAAGCTTGTTTGAGATGCCAACTAGTCTTTTGACATGAAGATAAACTCCTTATCATGAATACTTCTGGTTACTCAATTAGATCACTCTCTCAAATGACTAATATTACCACTCATTAACTTTGATCTTTTTATTGTTACGAAGCCAATACAGTGAAAATTTTATGCTTAATTATTTAACACACACTTTTAAAAAAACTTTTAAGCATTAAGCTAAATATACTATTCCAAATTTAAGTAACAATTCATACAAAATGTACCTAAAGACCTAATATTACATACAAGGGTCACTAAATGCATGTAATTCACACAAAAATGAAAGGAAAAGTTGGAGGTTAGAAATCAATCAAGAGTCCTTCAATACAAACTATGCCTAATACATCAATTGCATTAAATACACCAAATAACACATAACTAGCCTTTAAAATCATTCTAAATGGGATATCCAATAATCAGTCTCCAACTCACATCAATTTAAGTGTACATTACTATAAATATCATATTCACTTCCCCCACTCTAAAGCTAAAGATCGTTTTCAATGTTTAAATAACATTAATAAATACAACAAAAGGAAGATAATGGAATAAGAAACTCCCTTGAATTTCAGGTACATTGCTCTTCAGTCATCCATTGTAACTAAATTGAAAAAGATCTAAATATCAAGCAAAAAAGAAAAAGCACAAAAATAATAAAAATAACAAGTGAATTAAAAATATCAAAAAATAAAATCCTATATTACGCGAAACCTTAATGATTGGGTTTTCTGCCAATAAGCACTTCTTTAAAGCCTTTTAGCTGGATCTTAATATTAGAGAATGATGATTCTCTTTCTCAGTCTAAATCTTTGGTCGAGTTCTTCAAATCTAGATGGTTTATTATAAATATATGTTCTACACATCTACATTGTGATGTTTACTTACACCTCCTTTAAAATGTGTGAGATATCTTGATAAAAGGTCTTGGTGCTCAATTTCTTACCAACAATCATAAATCGTTACTCAATAAAATCAATATACATAAGTATTTTTTTTCCTTAGAAATTATAGCATCAATAGAACTTTCTGTGTTCTCATCTACCTCAAATGTCAGCTTCCGCTCACTTGTTGTTAATTCCTCCATAAGCTCTCTTAGCTCTATTTCTGTAATATTAGGCAAATTTGCTCGCACTTGTTAAACAATCAGTTAAACTAGATTCCCAACTTGTGTCATTAAGTTATGAAAGAAAGTCTCTACACTCTCAAATTAAACTTTAGTTATAAATATGACTTGAACTAGCAATTCTCTCAATCCCAATTCTCATATTGAACTAATTGTTCAAGTTGTGCCTCCAATTTATGAATGGATGCCTTAATTCCTTTAAATTGAGCTTTTATTGTAGATATGGCTTTTACTAGCAACTTCTTCAAGCTTAATTCCTCTTCCTAGTATTGATAATAATCTAATGGAGGCAGTTCAAAATAAGTCTAATCAATCCATGATGAGTGATAGGTGTTGCTCCAATGGTTATTGTAAACCATCCTATCAACTCTCCACCTATCAACTAAAGTTGCTTAGTTATCTTGCCATTCGTAGTACTGTTACTAATTACTATGTCATGCCATTTTGTCAACTACCTATAGCCATAAAGAGATAACCAAGTGTGCATCATGAAACTAAAATAAAATAGTTAAAGAAAAATGATTAGACTAACAAAAATAAGGCTTTCATAATAGTCTAATCCCAAGCAATGACGCCAAAAACTTGGTGTGGCCATAACCTTCTCTAAGTTTTAAAATGAAATACTAATCTCAATCGAAATAATATTAAGACCATTAAGGCAAATGCACATTTTTCATTGTAGTATAGCTTAAGATTAGTCCAGTTATCATCTCACAAAGATTAAATTATAAGTACTAATAGTCTTTTCATTATCTAATATAACAAAACGAGTGAATTAATTAAAATCCTAATTAAATTAAAATTAAGAATAATCTAAAATCACAAACTAAACCTAAGTAATTTACTCAAAGAAATATCAATAAATGAGATTAAGATCTAAACAAAGTATCCCTTTAAAACTTGGATATGTTTAAGATTTGTCTTGACTTAAAGCCTAACCCAGCTTACTTAGACTGTATAATTCATCAGTTAAATTATAATCTCTCTTAGAAAATATAATTCATATCCTATTAGTTAATTAATTAGAATCTCTTCTCGATTAAAACCTTAATTAATTACATTACTTTGATTCATAGATCTTATTATTTTAGTTAGGTTTAAATCAAACCTGAGAAGCTTAGGTAAGCCTATCTCTAGCACCACATGTAAACCACTTTGTTCATAGATTGATCTATTTATAAAAGTTATTTTTTAATATAAATATATGAAATTAAATAATGAAATTGAAATTACATGCAAAAGATCTCAAACCTAAGGAAATTAAGTCTTTTATTAAATCAAAGCGTAAATAACAAGCACACAATCTAGAGTTCATCCCATCTAGATCCATAAAAATCAAATCATAACTTTGAACATATATCCAAGAATGGTTAAAGAAGAACAAAGAATAATAGAACTCATTTTCATGTAATTCAAGTCTTGGATATTCAATGAACCCTTATTAAAATCTCCAATAATCTTATTGAATCTCTACTTTGATCTTGATTTACTCTTTTTAAATGACTTTAATCTTGAGTAGAATTGGTCAAGGAAGGAATTTCCACTCTTGAATATCAACTATCCTCTAGGGTTAACGACTCTTGAAAATAACTCAAAACACACTTTTATAAATGCAGGAGCCCGATTGTCTTATAGCCAAAGCAAACCTTGGAAGTGTCATGGCAAGGTCACAGTAGTGACTTGGTCGTGGAAGACACTAGATCCTTTGCTTCTTTTATTCTTTCTTTTGGAAGATTTCATAGTTTCGGCCATGGCTCTAAGGCTGAGCATAGAACTTACTAGAAAGCTACTTCTTTTTAACTTTTTGGTCCCATAAAACAATCATTTTTTGCACATTCTCATGAGAGCAATATCAAATTCAATAATTAAAATATTTAACCTTAAAAAGTACATAAAAGGTACTCAAACCTAAACTACAAAAGATCAAATTCACATTAAAAACATATATATCTTAGGTCATATTAGAATATTCTATTGATTGAGATATGGTACAGTTGGGGCGGTTTGTTCAAGTCACTATTTGACACTTTGTGATCTAGTTGGGCTTTAGTTGGATTCTAGGCTTACTAGGGATTCAATGTGCATTGGTTTTATTGGTCCTTTTGCATTATCCACTATAAAGTTGAATTTATACTATTTTAAAGACAATACAAGAAACTCTGTTACTTATACGCTTCTTGGTTAATTTGAGAATAACTAAAAATAATAGTGATTCATTGACAATCAGTTGTGATAATCAAGCAGGGATTATTTATATTAAAGATCCCAAACATCATCGTAGAACCAAGCATATAGATGTTAAATATAATTATGTGAAAGATATACTCGTAGAAAGAAAAATAAATATGAAATATATATTTACACAAGATATAGTGATTGTAATACCTCCCTCAACTCTGTTTATATCTGTTTCCTTTTCCTCCAATCTTTCCTAATTTTTCATTTTATCCCCTATAAGATTATTGCTCACACCTTCATCCTATTTCTTTTTTCTTCACCACCAATGACTCTAGCTAACCAATCACACATATCAATCAACTCTTTTCATTAAACCCATCATAACCATATCAATTTTGCTTCATGAAAATGATGAAAACATTACAAAATTCAAGGGTAAAAAATGATGAAAAGTTGTGAACTTTGAATTCATTGCCTTCAGTGGTTGTTACCGACAACCACCACTACCATTGGACTCATTGTGATGTCAGGAGAAAAAGCCCTATGGGTGTCGCCACTAGCCGCTATCTGGATCACCTTTGATTAACAGAATAAATGGTTAAGTCTTCAAAATTACTTTTTCATTTCATTCAAATCTATTGAGAATCGAAATTTCTTGTACTTATGAAAGTAGTTTTACTCATCAAGATCTTTTAATTGGTATAAAATTTTTATTTTTGAAATTAAAAAAAGTTTTAGTGACTGAAGGAATATTACAGTCATCAGAAACATTGTTTCGATGAAATTTCTAGTGGTTTTTTCAAAAAAAAATCTATAAATCATATTGGTCATTTTTCCTTTAAGAATCACAATGAAATTCCCAACAATTTGTGAATTAAAAATCACAAAAAGTTTAGGTGAGAATAAGAATCATAACTTAACTTCATAATTGGACCATTTTAATAAGTCTAATTAGCCTTAGACTGTTAATTATGTCTAATATCTTATAAATGACGTTGAATAAGGTATTTTTTTCTATTTTTTAAATACATTTGAAGCATAACCCATGTCATATGACTCAGGTGGAGGAGCCCATCAATCAAGTAAGTTCATATCTACTTACTAATACAAAATTTGTACCAGTCTTTAATCATGGTTTAATGGTGGTGTAAACAATCAAATATTATGTTAGGATGTATGCCCTTTTCATATGCATGCGTATCTGATAATACCTTTATATATATACGGAGCATATATATACACGTAATTGTGTAACCAATATTGCAATGCTTATGTAATTATTATAACGACAATTAAGTATATACATATATACATTAGTTTGGGTAGCTATGACATATTGTATGTATTTATATTGATCTTTATATGACTATCTACTTAATGTGTGAAATTATGAGAATGATATATTAGATTGTGTGTGCTTGATGTGTGCGATTGTGATTGGGGAAGAGGAAAAAACTATAAGACATATTACGTGATAGGTGTGCACTAGTTTGATCATTAGAGATATTGTGATATTTAAAAATGCTAAGATATGATACGGATCAATCTTAGTTGATAGTTGATTCTCAGTCGAATCCTTATTTGATATATTTATATATATAATGATGTGATTATGATATTTAGACGTACTGAATGAAGGCTTGACTGTTGGTAATTTTTGGCTCCTCACAACCTCTTGAAAGTTGTATGGCTATTATGAGTATAAGTGTATGGTTGGGTGGATGGTGATGCTTCATAAGGATTATCCTTGGAGAATAAAAAACTTATAGATACTCTTTCTTCACATTTAATTGTACATTATATACACTTTTTCATGCATCATTTATGTGCGTATATAGTATTTGTATATTATTATGTGTGAGCATGTCATTAGATATCATAGGGTAATATAAGCATACGTAGTAAGATCAATCCTCTTAAGCACTATTTTTTAGGTCAGTTACTACTAATAATGTCAATTGAGTGGGTTAGGTTGGGTTCGGGTCAGGTCATTTGGGTTCGAGTTTAATCGGGTTAATACCAATTCGGGTTTATATCAGGTTCAGGTCGGGTTATTTCGAGTTCAAGTCATTTTGGGTTGAAAAACTTTTAGGTTTATGTTTGGTTAATTTAGGTTCAGGTTAATTTCAGGTCAGGTAAAATTCGAGTTGGGTCAAATTCAGGTCGGGTCAATGCGAATTGATTCGTCAGGTTAAATGAAGTTTCATAACTTGTTTGTCATTCCCCAAACTCTAAATTCTAAATAACAATATGTTTAATTAATTTTTTGAGATAATTATTCGTAATA
>JAOXYD010083596.1:0-12248 GCA_028565735.1 Pinacopodium congolense
CCCCCCCCCCCCCCCCCCCCCCCCCCCCCCCCCCCCCCCCCCCCCCCCCCCCCCCCCCCCCCCCCCCCCCCCCCACAAGAGGGTTGGCGATTGGACAAAAACAAGGATGAAAATAGGAAGGTTGGTGGAGGTTTCAGCTACAAACAAAAAAGAGAGGAAAAGACGAATGACTTGGAAGCATGGCTAATGATAGGCATTTTTTGTCTCCTTCCTCACTTAACAAGGTGTTGATGACTGCTCTCATAAGATAAAGACCTAGAGTAGTTACCTTGAAGCTTGACTTAGGGAGGGACGACTGCACATAGAAATAGAAAGAATAAACCAATGGAGACTTTGCATGGTAGAGTCAAATCCATGGAGCATTCATCCTAGTCAAACAATACAGCTACATTATTTGATTTCGTTCTTAGTTTTGTTTCTATTTTGATGTTTTATTTTTGTCTCTTTTGTCAAAGCTCAAGTTGTTCTTCTAACTTTAATTGTTCTACATGTTCATGTTCGAATCTTGGCAGTTTAGCTTTAGTTTTAATGTCTCTTTTCGAAGTCCCAAGTCCGAATCTCATGCAACTTTTTGCCTTGGTCGAATTTCTGATTTTGATTAACCATTGATTATTGTTTCATCTAGCTCTTTGAAGATTGGTTTTCTTTCAAAAGTAAATGGTAATTACAGATTTACCTTGATTAAGTTGTTTAAGGGTTTTATTTCATGGAGTTTCAAATAGTCATAGAATGTTTGGTTCATATATTTACTAGTTAATTTCTATGCATGTTCTTAAGCTTAAATTCATTTAAATTTCAGTTTTGATTAATTTTTAAATCTGAAATTTTTATTTAAAGTGATAAATTAAGTCTTAGATAATT
The DNA here is from genome assembly GCA_028565735.1 of Pinacopodium congolense. Taxonomy (NCBI): domain Eukaryota; kingdom Viridiplantae; phylum Streptophyta; class Magnoliopsida; order Malpighiales; family Erythroxylaceae; genus Pinacopodium; species Pinacopodium congolense. The sequence goes on from JAOXYD010083596.1 coordinate 862, forward strand.
AAGTTCTAGATAGTTGCCTATTAATTGAAGTAACTTAACTTTTCATAAGATAAAGTGTTGAATTTGATTTCTTAGTTTGGTTATTAGTTTTCAATTTTTATCTAACTTGTTTAAGTTTTAGATTTTAATATTTTTCAGATTTTTTTAGTTAAAATTCAGTTTGGGTGAAGTGTTATTCCATAGAGTTTGGTTTATTCTTAGTGTCTTTGGTTCATTAATGCTTAGTAACTAAACATTCTTGTTTGTTTTTAGGTCTTCATTCAAGTAATTTTAGTTTTTGTTCAAGTGATAGGTGCCGGAATTTTCGGTTAGAATATTATTTTAAGCTTTGTTGAATTAGATTTTAGTTAATTATTTAATGTCTTAGTTAAATTTAGATTGTGTTAGTTTAAGTGTTCAATTGTGCTTTTCAATAAGTGTTTTAAAATTTCCAGCTTTTGTTTTAATTAATTAAGCATGATTTATGTTCATTTAATCATTGTTTTAAGTATTTTAATCATGTGTGGCTAGTTCTTTTAGTGGTTTGGAGATATTAGAAGGATGACAGGATGAAAATTGTGAGAATGGAGTTGAAGTATGCTTAATTAGATGCTTGTTTGTCTAGCTTAGTTTGGAACTTAGGTTAAATTTCAAGAATTATGAGTTATCTCTTGGTTTGATAATCCTTTAGGTAATTTCCTAATCCAAAAGCTAGGGTTGAGCGTGTGATACATAATAGTCCATAGAAATTCCCAAAAGTAGCAATAGGTTAATTGAATTAGTTAAATACTTAATCAACTGATATAGGGTTTTACACATTTTTTATTCGACCGTAGCTCACCATTAATGCATAGTTTGGGTAGTTAGGAAATTATTATTTAATAGCTTGCGGTGAGCTCATCATAAATCGTCATGGGTTTTCTTCAGTTAAGGGAACTTAATGAGTCAAATGAAAAGTAGATTGTTAAGTTCTCGATGTAACATACATCATAACATCTACAATAGGAGTAATTTTTGAATTACTATAAGAAGAAGAGGAAGGTAAGCAGGAAAACAACCTTTGGTTTATTCTCTAGCATTAGAGGAGCTTCATCCATAGAAGAATCTTTTGAGGACCCAATTATCCCTGTTTTCCCTTTAAAGCCAAGGTTCTTTTCAAGCATAGGAGATCTTATTAATTTTCATAGAAGGAAGAGAGCAAAGGCCGGTTGTAGTGATTATGAAGCCTTTGTGCAAGGCCCATCCCGAGTTAATCTAGAAAAGCTTTCTCTTTAGCTTTGGGATATTCTGGTGCTAAATCCTTTTGAATTAGTTTGCTTTAAACCTTAGGTTCGGTTTATTAAATTCTTTCCCTACCTTATTTTGCTTTTGGTTATTTCGCTCCTCTTTTTAGGAGTTTTTTTTATTCTCTTCTAAAGAGTGCTTGGCGGGTTTCCATGCTTTAACAAGTGTTGTTTCCTAGTTTTGTACAATATTTCTTTTAAGTAATCAAATTCTGATTTATTAAAAAAACGTTTTTGAAACCGTTACTTAGGATTAGTAGTTTTAGCATCTTGTTTGGTTTGATCAATTTTGATTTAAGGATTTTGATACTTTTCCTTATGTATTAGCAAGTGCTTGAACATAAGGAGCACGAGAAGGTGATGTGAACTAACTAATGAAGAGGTTTCAGATATAACAAGACAATAATGGGAATTATGAAGATCAAAGTGCCACGAAACGCTATAAAGAATAATTCCAAAAGAAGGAGAGCAAGGAGGGAGACAAATGACCCTCATAGACTTTATAAGGCCCAATTTCAATGCTAATTAGCATGGGATAAAGAGGCCTCTTGTTCATGTCAACAACTTCAAAATTAATCCATCACTACTTGACGTGCTTCAAACTAGTGTGCCATTTTATGGCTTAGCAAATGAAGAACCCAAAGCCAATATAGTAAATTTCTTGGAGATTTGCATCACCTTTTGATATAATGGGTTATTCGAAGATGTAACCAAGATGCAATGGTTCCTATTCAACTTGAAGGATCAAGTCAAAGCATGGATAAATTGTTTCAACCTGGAGAATATCACTACATGGGAGTAAGTTGTTCAAGCCTTCCTTTCTAAGTATTTCCTATTAACAAAGACTACAAGGATCATTAAGGAGATCATTAACTTTCAACAAAATGATGGGGAGTAATTGTAAGAGGCGTCAAAGAGTTTCAAAGAGTTACAAAGAAGCTGTCAACATCATAACCTATTAAAGGAGTTTCTCTTGGAAACATTTTACAATGAAGTGAATCAACACACGAAAGGAACTATAGATGTGACAACTGGGGGTTCCTTGAAGAGGAAAACAATTGATGTAGCTCATAATCTGTTGGAGGAGATGGCCAATAATAGTTACCTATGGACAAATGATAGGAGCAAGTAAGGGTTGAAAGAGTAGAAGGGGATGATACCAATTAATTCTGTGATAGCTCTTGAAGAAAAAATGTCAGCCCTTACCAAGCAACTAACAACTTGAATGATGCTTCTTTCTCTTCAATGAAGGCCATATAACGTATATGTGAGATATGTGGGTAAGAAAGCCATGGTACCACTGATTGCTTCATGTTGGAGACCAATGGCATGCAATAAGTTAACTATATAGGAGCATAATAAATAAGTAATAATATGTACTCTAACACTTATAATCCAAGGTGGAAAAACTACCTAAGTTCTCTTGGACTAACATTGTTGGTAATAATATGAATTCACAAGGCCTACCCGATTTCCATTAAAACAAACTCTAGTCCTTGTAGGCTAAAATGGGCAAGTTGATGGACCCATTTCATTTTCCACTGCATCACTTATTTCCGAAAAAATATGATTTAATTATTAATCTTCTGATATTCTCAACTTTTGGCTTTGCGTGACTACACAGTATCCATAACACTGCTCCAGCTCTTTTAAAGTATTTTAAAATATAATTCGAACATTTTCAGATTTTGTTATACATAATTTTCAATTATATATATTTAGAAATTCTATTTAATAAAATTGATTAAGTGGTAACTTAAAGTAAGTGGAAATTAATCTCAGCATCATTTTATAACTAAAAAGAGATATACTTAATCCACAAATATAAATTACTTCATTCAAGCCCATGATGTTTTGATTTATATCTTTAAAATTTCTACTTGTTTTTATGAAATTTAGTCAAATTTGAGAACTATTTTATGGCATAAAGTTTATCTAATTTTTATATTTTCCAATTAAAATATACATGAAAATGTCTAAAATGTATAATTTTTATCATTTTTTAAAAATATTCTTTCAACGTATAAGAGGTCATAAACTTAAAAGAAAAGCAATCCAAGGGTTTTATCAATTTCTCAAATAATTATATATTTGATAAAAAAAATTAAAAAATTACTTTGTAATTTTATATCACTTCAAGCACATGAAATAGATATTTATAAATAAAGTGTAAATGTTTTAACCAAATATACAAATCCTGAGAGCTCTAAGAAAAAATTGCAATAACTTCATAAAAACTTCTATTTGAATATAAAATTTTAAAAGAAAAAGGCAAGAGATATTCAATAACGTATAATATTAAAAATATAAATTCTAATTAGCCCAAAATTAGGCTTATATTCACGAATTCGAGCCCATGGGCTCCCCTTTCAGGCGAAGCCCACAGAGATACCAATCAAACTGAAACGACGTCGTGTATGCAGGGAAAATTTTGCTTTCTTGATGCGAAAGCTACAGATTCAGAGAAAAGCCCAAGGGGACGAGAGTTTCAGTCACTCGTAGTTCCGTTAGGATCAGTTCTTCCTCCATGCATAAAATGACGAAGCAACAAGCCAACTGGTCTCCCTACGATTTTAATGGAGGGTAAGCGATTTCCGTTTCGTTGTTTGATTGTTCGTTTGTTTGTTGATTGATTGTGGTAATTGTTTGGCAGAACTTGTGTTGCGATTGCCGGAGTCGATTACTGCGTAATCGCAGCCGATACTCGGATGTCCACAGGATACAATATTCTCACTCGTGATTACTCCAAAATCTGTAAACTGTATGTTCCTGATTTGTCGTTCATAAACTAATTTTCTGTCTTCAGTGATCTGCTAGTATTTTACTATTTCAGTATAAATTTTCAGTTTTTTGGGGGATTAATGAAAATATGGAACATCTTCAGTTGAGTTTTTCGGTCTGAGTAATTGGATTGACAAGTGGAAAATTTTTTCAGGAAATTGGAAATTGTAATTTGCTTCTATAAATGTTTGCTAGTTGAATTGCTACTAATATGAAAGGAGAAACTAATATGAGGACTTGAAATTTGAAGTTGCAAGGAGATAGTGTACCTAGTTCATTTCTTGAAATATTTATTATGTATCATGTCTTGCCCTCATCATTAATCGCGACCTATTTGCCATATAGTGATATATGTTGGGAACAATTTGAATTATACTTCAGTGTTAATTTGCCTTATATTATCTGTTTAGATAGTCTGTATAATTCGGTGACTTAAGTGTTCTTTACCATCCTCAGAGCAGATAAGTCTATCCTGGCCTCTTCTGGTTTTCAAGCTGATGTCAAAGCTCTGCAGAAGGTGTTATCAGCCAGACACATGGTGAGGTTTTTGGAAAAAAATAATAAGATTGCTTCTTTTTTTTGGGAATTAGAAGTGCGTTATGATTTAGTTAAAATGCATTATGACTTAGTTAAGACGTAGGATGTTGTACTACTTTGCATCTTCGATCTTACCGTGAATTAAGGTACCCATATATTGCACATGTATGATTCATCGACAATTAAGTTGGATTAGCAAGGTGTGTTGTTATGTTATATTCTTGTGAATGTGCTGTTTCAGTAAAATACTATCTTTGGTTTGGCTTGTTATTTGGATTCTGATATCTCATTTGACGCTTTTGTTCCAGATCTATCAACATCAACACAACAAGCAGATGAGCTGCCCAGCCATGGCTCAGCTACTCTCCAACACTCTTTACTATAAGCGCTTCTTTCCTTATTATGCATTCAATGTCTTGGGTGGCCTGGATAATGAAGGTAACTTAACAAAAAATAGTGACGCAGTTTAGAACTCTCTTTGTTCATGTTAAAACTATAAGTTTATTACTGAAAACTGCAGGAAAGGGTTGCGTTTACACTTATGATGCTGTTGGTTCCTATGAGAGAGTCGGATACAGTACCCAGGGTTCTGGTTCCACGCTTATAATGCCTTTTCTGGATAACCAGCTAAAATCCCCCAGCCCTCTCTTATTACCTGCTCAGGTTGGTACTTGAATCTTTCATTATTTGTTATGCGAACCTTTCACAAACTTTTTCATGATTTTAAGGTCTAATCAACTATTTTTTGGGCTATGCAGGATGCAGTAACTCCGCTTTCTGAACCAGAAGCTATTGATTTAGTTAAAACTGCATTTGCATCAGCAACTGAGAGGGACATATACACTGTTAAGTTCCAGTTAACTCTTCAGTCTTTTCATAAGACAATTCAGTTATCTCAACAGATTAACTTTTGGCTTTAGATTCAATAAGTGCCACGCAAACCGAAACCTGCGAAAAATGGGTAGAGATTGCTCATACATGTAAAAGATGGGTGTCAATTTTAATTATGATGATGTCAGAAGCTGTGGTCATACTTCTTAAGATACCCTCGTGTTTGTCCTACAGGGAGACAAGCTTGAAATTGTTGTGCTAAATGCTGATGGTGTCCGCCGAGAATACGAGGAACTCAGGAAAGATTGATGTGGAAGCAGAAGTTTGCAGTGGCATTTCCGGCTTCAGCAGTGCATTTTTGCATTGTTTCTGCCCTTTCGCATTGTCAGTCGTCATTTAACATCGGCTGATGTTGAAATTAATGGATATCCTAGAGTTGTGATGTATATTATACGTAAGGCAATACGCCAACATTCACTTCAAATTTGTCGTTGATAAACATTCAATTTTTCTAATCCTGAATTCGAGTTCGGGCTTAGTTAATCAGGCTTGGTTCATTGACTTTGGATCAGGCGGTTCAGGCTAATTTACCATCCTGATTCAGGCTAATTTACTATCCCTAGCTGAGAGCTAACACGTGAACCTTGTCATTGTCATTCCTAGCGATAATACCATTGAGTGTATAGTATAAATTGACACGTGATCTATAAAAACTGTTATGGAACATTATCCTCTCTTTCAAAAGGCACTTATAGAGTGTGCAACATTTAGCAAAAGTGAAGTGAAGGCAAATCCATTGGATCTTTTGGTTGAACCATTACTTTCTCTCTAGATCCACTCTAAAATATGCAGCGTTCGAGGCCATGGGTGATTACTCTTTTTCCAATTAAAGGCTTTGAAGGGAGTGTAGTGCTATGTTTATAAGTCCTAAAATTGTTCCTTATTTATTCGATATAGGATTAATATATCTTGCTTACTCTTTATTGGAGCGCTTGATATGATATTCTCTCACACTCAATCTCGTGAACCCCTCGTCACAGCGATTCACCATGTTTACTATGTCGTTCTACCAATAGTTGTCACTCCATCAACAACATGTGACGCTTGGTGTGGAATCGGATGAGAATAAGAATTGACTATGATACCACTTTGTTACGGGACCATTATTCTTTCTCTTAAAAGACGCTTTATCAAAGCGTGCAGTACCCGGTGTAAGCGAAGTAGTGGCCCACCCACTAGAGACCGAACTATTACCCTCTCTCCAAGTCTACTATGGAGTGTGCAGTGTTCGATCCTATAGGTCATTACTCTTTCTCCAACATGACACCTTGAAGGTGTGTCCAGTGTCTACGCTTATAAGTCTCAAGACCATTCCTTGTCTATTTGATGTGGGATTAATGTACCCAGTCTACAATTCATTGGAGCGTTTGGTTTGACCTTATCTTTGCCACAAGACCATTACCTTCTCCCCCAAAAGATGCCTTATTAAAGCATGCAGCATGAGGCGAAAGCAAAGTGGGGCCCACCACTGGGTCCTTGGACCGAATCATTACCCTCTCTCCAGGGCCACTCTAGAGTGTACATCATTCAAGCCCATGGGTCATTACTCTTTCTCCAACAAGATGCTTTGAAGGGGTGTGCATCGTCCACGCTTATAAGTTCCAAAGCCATCCCTTATCTATCCAATATAGGATTAATGTACCATGCGTACTCTTTTTAGAGCGTTTGGCGTAACATTCTTCCCCACTCAAGTTTGTGACACCTTCGTCATGGTGACCCACCCTATCTATCACACTATTCTACCAACGGTTGTCGCTCTACTAACGACACATTACGCTCGGCACGGGTTCGAATAAGAACAAGAATTGGCTCTAATAAGACTTTGTCACGGGATCATTATCCTCTCCCTTAAAAGACATCTTATCAAAACGTGCAGCACCTAGAGGAAGCAAAGTGGAGGCCCACCCACTGGGCCCTTGGGTCGAACCATTACCCTCTCTCTAGGTCCACTCTAGAGTGTGCAGCCTTCGAACCTATGGGTTATTACTCTTTTTCCAACAAGACGCCTTAAAGGGGTGTGTAGCATACATGCTTATAAGCCCCAAGACATTCCTTGTCCATTTGATGTAATATTAATGTACCTTACTTACTCTTCATTGGATTGCTTGGTATGATAAAGTGCATGAAGGATTATCAGAGTTTTCTCCTAAATCATAAAGGGAAAGAATCAGGAATTGCTTTTCACTAAGAGCTTTAAAGGTTTTGAACCTGAGACCCAGTCCACTTTGCAGAGTTAGCGCTTTGTTTTAAAATTGATTAATAAATAGATTGATTTAATAACAAATTGGTATATTAAATAAAAATTTTAATTTATTAAATAGTAAATTTAATTTATTAAATGATAAAATCGATTAGTTTAATTGTGAATTAGTTAATTTACTATTAAAATAAATAAATTAATTCTTATAAATTTAAATATTAATTTTCTTTACTAATTAATTTTATATTAATTCCATATTAATTCTATAACAACCTAATGGCAATTGGATCTGTAAATTTTAAACTTCTCGTCTCATTGGTATTCAATCTAGTTTTTAAAACATTAATCAGTGATATGTACTTATGTTCTATAATTAGTGAGTTTCAGTATCGATATTTTAGGAAATAATAACATGTACTTATCACAATCATGAAAGCTCAAAATGGTTTTTCATATTATACTATATTTGGTTAAGTGTAAAATCCTTTGAACTAATTATTTTATTTCCTTTCAAATTTTCTCTATGCACTTGATAATGTGTTTAAATCACATAAGACCCTACAAGAGTCTATAGCTTCATCCCTACAATCATAACCTCATGCCTTGCATTAAGTGTGTTGCGAAGGTGGACATATAATGCAATAATCATCCAAATCTAGGGACTTAAAGATAAGTTAATTTGATTTAATCTAAAATTAGGAGGTCAAATTCAATATAAAGATTGAAATTCAATTCAATTCAAAGTTGAGTGAATTTGAAATTCAATATTTAGATTGAATTACATTTAAATTCAAACCTAATAATGTTATATAAGAGCCCAAGAAGTTATTAAGGATATAACTTACAGAGACGAGCTAGTAGAGATCTTTGATAAAGAAATTAGAAAACAAAGGAGACAGAAGATTCCGATGGTACGAGTTTTGTGAAGTCATCATCTTACTCCGAGAAAGGTTATATGGGTGGTAGATGATGAGGTTCAACATCAATATCATCATTTGATTGGATCTTCAAGCATTGAATTTAATTTTGAAAACAAAATTTCTTTTAAGGAGAGAAATTTTGTAGGGTTTATAAGTAAATGGACTTAGTTTGACTCCATTTTATTTAACCCTAACCCAACCCAAGTAAAAAACATATACGTAAGGCTGGCTTTACAACAACTTCTTTTTCATTCATCTTCTTCTTTTATCGTTTAAAATTAGAAAGGGTGAGATATGCATTTTCCGAGTTTTCCTTTTGCATGTGGGTAATTCTTCTTACCTTTCTCATTTTTGCTTGTTTTGTGTACAACAGATGAGTAAAAAATACAACCAAAATTCAACTGGAGCAAGGGTAAGAAGCTTTGCTCAAAAAAATTTAATCCCTTCTAACTAATATTCTACATTTTGGTAGTGTTATTAAACTATTTTAAAGCTAATTCTTGGTTGGAAAGGGTGAAATAGGTGAAAAGGAGAGTTAAAGTTAATATGGAAAAAGAAGAAAGGAGAGGAACTGAGAGATGAGAAGAAAGGGAAGAAGAGAGGAAAGAGAGGGAGAAGGAGAAGATCGAGAGAGTAAAGAGAAGAAAGAAGAAGAGACAGAAGAAAGAGAGTGTGTGAGAGACATAAATTTAGAGAGAGTGTGTGTGAGAGGCATAAATTTAGAGAGAGAGAGAGATGAGAGGTTGAAGATAAGGACAATTTTTTTGTTTTTGGAAATGATTAAGGATAGTTTGGAAATTTGAGAATAATTTAGTAATTTAGTAATTATTAGTCAAATTTTGGGATAAAATAGAAAATGTGAGTTTTAAGGACATTTTGGAAATTTCTTGGAAAAATAAGGTTGATTTATAGAAAAAAGAAAAGAATAAGTAAGTAGGTGTATTTTGAATATTTTTAGAAAAAGTTATGGGTAAAATTAGAAAAATAAAAAAGATAAAGGAGGTAAGGGTATTATTAGTATTTTATAAATGATTGAGGGTAAAATAGGGAATATTGATAAATGCTAAGGTATTTTAGTAATTATAGTAGTAAGCTAAAATCAAGATATTTTTCATTAATAAGCATAACTTAAGGATGACCTATATAATAGATTGGACCTAACAAAATAATTATTTCTAAAAATCAAGTAACAAAAACCATAGACTATACCATCATAATTGTGTATTGCATGCAAATTGTAAATATTCCTTTTTTAAATGTGTGCATTATATATTTTATGTTATTTATGTGTAAATTAAATAATTGATAATTAAATATTTGTATTATATGTGAGTTTTGAGGAATAATAAAATAATTAATTGATAAAATAAAATACGAATTTAGTTATTATATTTATTATTATTTATTTTGTGACTTGTAATGCCTTGCAATTTGGGAAATATGGAATCAACGTGATAACTATATCTTTAGTAATGCATTATGTGTGTGATTAAGAATAACTTAAAATTGATATTTTACTTTTTGTAAAAACATAGTGAGATTGAATTATGACAAACTAGGCTAAAAAACGATAATATGTTAGTGGTTTGTCTTGAATAAACTATATTAAATGATATTTGATTAATGAATTGTTGAGATATGAGTGAAATGTGATTAGATAGTTATTCATGAAACACGTATTGGGGCATTATGAGTTTCAGGGATGTCTTGTGCTGATGGATAGGTAATAGAATGGTATTGAAATATCTTAAATCTCAAAGACACCCTATGTTGATGGTTAGGTATCAAAGTGGTATAGAAATACCAAATGAAATTAAGTAAATAAGGCACCATGTATCGATATTTATATTTATGCTTGTGATTCCACTTAGTGAGTGAGAAGTTAAAGATGAGATAAGCCTACAAGTCATTGAATATAAGCTCATTACGCTAAACAAATCTTAATAAATTAATTGATGCAAAAACTATAAATGGTAATATTAATAATAATATTGTGTATATTTATTGAGTATTTTAAACATGTTAGATATTGATTGTGCGTTTTTTTTAGTTTTACATGTGCATTTATTTTATTATTATATCATTTTATTGTATATTGAGTTATTGTGATTTAAGAGAACGATTAGGTGATCCTTACTAAGTCGACAGCTCATCCTTTATCATTTTTTTTTCAAGAGATAAAGATAAGACTGATCATTCTAGTGCTTGTGACTGATTTCGATAAATTTGATGGGGCTAGTGGTATAGTACTTTTATACAGTTCTTTGATATCTGTTTTATTGTACATATTTTTTTATGATTATACTTTGGATTAGATATCTATATATAGACAAATTTTATGACTGATAGTTATGAGGCTTATGCATGCGTATAGATGATTTTGGTGACAGATAGATATTGTTTTGATATTAATTAAATTTATGTTGATTAATTATATTTTACGGAAAGATCTATGCAAATTGTGGTTTGAGGAGTTAGGGAGTTACACATTTAAATCCAAAACTTAAGAAAGAAATTTATTCAAACTTAGGTTTTAGGGGTTTTGCACCTACTTAACTACATCAGTAGCTGCAAAAATTAAAGGATTTAATTATATAGTCTTCATACTAATTATTAGTGATTATTATATAAAAATATTTAAAATATTTTATGCATTAATAAACCCAAACCTTAGGATAGGACCAATAAAGATAAGTCAGTGTCTTAACCATAACGTTGTCTTGAATTAGAGAAGACCCTAGATTAAGCATCACTGATCCATCAATTAAATCATCAACTACTAAAGCTTAACTGAAT
>JAOXYD010083623.1:0-12246 GCA_028565735.1 Pinacopodium congolense
CCTCTCATGGTGCTGTTAATGGACAGAAACAAGAGGTGTTCTTTGATGTTTTTGATCCAATCTTCATCATTAAGCTCTATTATGCAAATCAAAAAATAAAAGGCATCAATTAAACAATTAAAAACTGAAGTAGGGGTCATAATTCAACAAATTAACCATGAAAATCATATCAATTTGACCCCTATCAAGAAAAAAAATGATCAAAGAAAATAAAAATAAATCGAGCTACCTAGTGTCTATGACTTAAAAAATCTGTAGCAGATGGTGGCAGTAATGGAGGGTAGAACTGCTGCAACCAAACTGCTGCGACCAAACTGCTGCTACCATGGCGTTGTTGCTACCATCACCCTGTTGAAGCTTTCTATCCTCTTCCCATTATATTTTTTGCTACTACTGAAATTCCACCCTTGTAAAGTCATTCATCACTTGGTGTATCCTAAGCTCTAGAAATAATTCCTCTATCTGAGTTTAAATAAAATCGAATTGGGTAGCCGTGGATGGTTCATTTGACCTAGATAGTCTAGCCTCTTCCTCATTGTCCTCCTCCTCGTCACTAACATGCAATTCCTTACTAGCGTCAGGTGCATGAGTGGTTGGTTGAGATCGTTTGAGTTACAGTTACCTATGACCCTTGCTATCTACTATAATTCTTATCCATTTAATAACATATAAGATCTCCATGTTAATCATCCACTATAAGTCCAAGATTCTTAAGTTAAACCCCAGGTTTATGGTCAGTCTTATCAAATACGAGGAGCCACCAAATGATCCTAAGGCCTTTTTCTTTGATTATTGAAGTATGAGGCCAAAGTAGCCATAAAGTTAGAGGTGTATTAATGATACATAAACCACATCAATTGTAAATCTAGTAAGGTAATGGCCCCAGAGCTTTTATGACGACCTCTAATGGTGCTCATGATTAATTGACGAAATACTTGGAGCACTAAAGATAGAATTTTAGTGCTTTTACTGAAACTCGGTTAGAAGTAGCCATCATCAATCTCCCTCCAAAATTGATTAGCTCACCTTGAAGTAAGGAAGTACAATTAACAATATTTTGTCTCTAGTAGATCATTGAGTTTGATAGTTGGAAATCCTTACGTTACACTAAACTCCCAACATGTCATGAAGAATTACTGCTTACCAAATGCTTACCAAACTAAAATTTGATCACACCTTTGGCTTCCGATCCCAACAATGCCTTGTCAAACTCTAATGTTGCAAAAATTTCACACAAGATGTTCTAGTATCCTAGATCACTGATTCCCAAAATAGTTTCCCATCCTGGTTTCTACAAGTGCCGATGAATGTTAATAGCTAAATACAATTACTTTAAATCCTCAAAGACTAAAAAGTGAGTAGGTTTGATAAACCTTGACAATAATGCATTTGTATTTGGCCATGAACTAGGAGTTTTGAAATTAAAGGATAGGGCTATCAATCCCAGTGCTCTGGGAAGAGGATGCTTTATCACGTCAAGTTTTCTTCAGATTTTCTTTCCAAGTAACCATAATTGTTAAAGGAAAATACAAGCATAAGGAACAAACAATGAGACCACACACAATTAGGTGTATAATAGGTCTCACCATGTCAAAAGTATCAAGCTCATTGAAATAATACCAAATTCAAATAATAAGAATGATATGGAGGAATAAGGTAAGCTAAAAAGCAATTCAATCAACCACACATAATATCGGACATGATAATTCATTAGATTATAAGAAAAGTATATTGACTTTATTGATGAATTCCAAATCATTCTTAATTCAATTAACACCGATGCCTCTCATTCACACTTTTCAATGTTCAAAACTCAAGTAACTCCTCTAAAGTGCAGCTAATCAAGATTTGATATTGTGTAAGTCTACCTAACTTTTCAATAAAATATAAATAAGAAACATGCTAAACTAAATAAAATATCATGAAGAAGGCAAGTGTACTTGTTGCTAATGTAATATAGTTTAAGTCAGTCCATGTGTCAATCCACAAGCACTACTATTATCAATAGTTCTCATCTAGGTTAGCTAACATATTAAAATTATAAGTTGATTGAATTATTTGAAAATGAAATCAATTGAATAATTAAGATGAATTCCTAATATAACTTGTAAGGATTAATAAATAATGACCAACCAATGATTTAGATAATTACTCCCTTTAGGACGTGTTTGTATTCGTTGTTATCTTGTCTTAACCCAAATTCTAGATTTATTAGACCATAGACTCCCAAATATAAATTTCACTCTCTCTCAAGTTATGCAACCCTATTTAATTTGATAAATTAGACCAAATTTCTATTTTATCTCAATATATTGATTTAATGCATTAAATGGTTTCATGAAATCTTTTTTTGTTGTTGTTAAGCTTATACCTAACTCAAATATTTTATGTAAGCCTATTTCTAGGTCTCCATGCAAGATATTTTGTTAACAAAATGTCCTAATGAGTATAATTAATCTCTCAATTTAATCATACATAAATAAAATCTTTGAAAATAAAGTTTACATTTGCATAACAATTGAATTCAAAGCAATCATTATCCATTAATAAACCTAATTTAAAATCTAGGAATGAAGAGTTAATCCAAGAATAATGTTAAATACTACATCCTATATTTTGTAAAAACCTAGAATCTATTAGAATATTAGTTCCTACAAACTGAATTATTCATAAAAATAAACATAGAAAAGAAGAAATTATAAGAGCTCATGATGAGTTTCTCTTGAATCCTTGAATTCTTAATACTTGATATATTAAATCTAGTTCTTAATTTTCGAATTGATATATGTAGATCCATTATTATCCATCAAAATTTCATGAAAAGCTTTGGATTTGGCTTAGGACTCATCTCCTATGTAATGGTAATTAAATTTTTATTAGGAATGAATTTTATTGTATTTCTATATGCAAATTTATGAATTTCATTTCTCTTATTTATTAAAAATTACTTAATTTGTGTTATTTTATTGAATGAACATGTAACCTTTGTATGAATTATTGAGCAAAATTTGAAAATTACTTCAATTATAAAGAAAGAAAAAAGGAAAAGAAAAGGAGAAAAAATATGTTATAAAGAAGTAATGAGGGTGCTTACAAAAAGAGTGACACATGTCCCAATATATGAGACAAAAAATAAAAGAAAGCTTTAAGGAATAAAAAGGAGGATCATAATTCGACAAAGGAAAAAAAAAAAGAGCCTTTAAAAGCCTTACAAAAATGACATCATTTTGGTGGAAGCTTTAAAGCTTTACCCTAAGTAGAAAACAAGGAAAACATGCTTTAAAAAGCTAAAAAAGCTTGTTAGAGGGAGAAGGCCGACAGATAGAAGATTAGCCCCTTATTTTTTCCAGCCGTCTTCTTTCTTTAGTTTAGGGTTTTGCTTAATTTCTTTATTTTTTTGTTTCCTAGTTTGTTCTTAGTAGTTTTGCTTGTTATTTAAATTATTACTCTTGTATTTCATGTTCTAGATCTTAAATACTTAGTGTTTTTGGTAATTTTCTACTATTATTGCATTTATATTATTTTTTATATTTAGCTGTGTTTTACTGGATTATTGTATGAAATTTTGTAGTTTTTATTAATATATTTGTGTTGAATCTTTGTTATTTAATTAAACAAGGTTTGGCTTTTATTTTCCACTCCTTTTTTTTTTCTTTCTACTTGTTATTGTTAGTTTTAGTTATTTTTGTAATGTTTGCTTAGGTTGTGTTTTGGATGGAAGATATTAATGAGATTTTGGCTTAATAATTGTGATAATTGATTAGGAATTGAATGGGTTTTATGATTTAACTTAGCATTGAATTGGATTTATGGTAAAATTACAAGAATTAGGGATTAATGCTTAGGACTAGCTACCCTTGGTGTAATTCCTAGTTCAATTGCTAGGTAAAGGCTTATGGTACATAATTGTCTGTACCTAATACCATAAATGACAATAGGCTAGTTGAATTTGTCAATGAACTTAATCAATCTAGTATAGGATTTCAATTATTTATATTAAATAATCCGAGCTTGTGTGATTATGGCTTAGTTTATTCGTTACCTAGTGCGTTAATGCTATTATGCCATTAAATCTGGAGTGCTTGTTCTAGGTTGCTCTGTGGTTAGGTGTCAATTTTCTATTGCATAGGACTTGTTTAAAATAGGTGGAACATATGGTTTGACAACTTGTTCAAACCTATAGGCTAGCATCTTAGACCAATCACATTTTATTTATTTCGAGGATCAATGGTAATTCTAAAATCTCGGATATATCTTCTACTTAACTTTCTTTTATTGTCATCTATTTGCTTCTTTTATGTCTTTTTATTTATTTCTTTTGTGTTCATTAATTTCCTTTTTTTTTTGGTTTTATTGTCTTCATGTTTAGGGGTTGTTTTTATTTTCTTTTTCTTTTTGCACAACCTTAGGAATAGTCTAGAAAAACAATCAATTCTCTGTAGGATCGACCTTGACTTACCATAGTTACATAGTAAGGATTAGTTATGTATTTTATTATTTAGTGAACCAACGATAGGTTTCCATCAAATTTTTGGCAATGTTTCTGGGAAATTGACACTTATTTTTTAACTATTTCTAGTATTTTTTTGTTTTTTTGTTTTTCTTGGTCATCTTGTCTTTTCTTAGTTCTAGTTTCATATATTTTTTCTCATTTTTAGATCTTTTAATGACGATGGATTATTATCAACATAATTTTGAGTTTGGTTCTTATTCTTATTATCTTGATAATGTGTTTAAATCTTTTGCTACTTCCAAGTTGGAGTATCAAGTGGCGAATTTCACATTCTTAGTAGCGCAAGTACAAACACTCTTCAATTCTAGCAGAAAATGAGGAGTGGCTTGAAGGACTAGGAATATTAAGTAAGCCAATCAATTGAAGTGGTTCAGAGTTTAAAGGCCCATGTCTCTTTTAAGCATTCTTAGCTAAAAGGAGAGCGATGTTGAGGAGATGTTCACTTTTCCATCAGAGAGTGGAGAACCATGGTAGAACCTAGACGTAATAAGGGAACAGTAAGACTAGATAGGAGAGGAAGATGCACTCGCTTGGGAAAAGAAAAAGGGTGCGTAACCTCCATAGGTAAGTGATACATTTCATGTTATTGTTAACCGAATTTTGCTTACTTTTTGTAGAACTTTATAGGAGAAAGAAAAAGGAGGAGAGGAGAAGAAAAAGCAAGAGTAGTAAGAATTAAAGTTTTTGGATGAGCTATTGGTGAGCAAGCTGGAGGTTGAAGGTGGAAAGAAGGGTGAGCAGTCTTCAAACCTATTGGCGATATTATTACAAAGACTATCCTAGTGGAAGAAGGGAGATTTGCATATCGAAGAGTGGACCTTGGACTTTGATGGTGAGATGATAGGGTTCCATGCCTCCAATCCTATGCATCATTTGATTTCTAATTCCGTTTTGAAGGAAGAAGTTCTAGGCTCCTCATGGAGTTCGAGAATTCTTCCTCTTGGCATCAAGCCTCCATTTGGAAATGGATAATATTTAATATGCTGAGGTCAAGCTCATAACCTTAACTAAGCCCTTAGTGGGAGGCAACCCATCTATATCCTTTTTGTTATTGCGTTTTTCTCTTTTGTAAATATATTTTGGTTTGTTTTCTGTGTGTGATTTTTTTTGTTTTGGTTATAGATGGAAGATAGGTTGATTTATTCTTTAAGATGGAAGCTGCCATTATTGCATTAAAGGTTCATAGACTCTTCTAAATCTAGGGGAGTACTCTTATTCCCACTTCTTTACATTTTAACTTCTTTTAGGACATTATAGATAATGTCTCATTTAAGTGTGGGGTTGGGGGATGGTTGAAATTTTTTGCACACTTAAATTATTAGGATTTTGATAGTGATGGTTTGAATATGGTAGCTTGAATGATTTTAAACATTATTTTTATTTGAGAGCTAATTACGGTACTTGAAGGAAATTGATGCTTTTAATTTGAGGATCTTTGCTCAGCTCTTCAAATGATGCTAACTTTTTTTTTGTTTTTTCTTTTCTTTTGAGTGCCTTGAATGTGATTAGTGACCCATTTTTATAATATTTAATATTTTATTTTGTTTTGTTTGGTTTGTGATATGAATATGAGATGACACGTTTTGAAGAAATTGTCAAAAGAAAAGAAAAAAGAAAAATAAAAAAAAGAGAAAAGTAACTTGGTTTTTGTATTGTTGTTGAAAGTATCTTTGTTTTGTGTTGTTGAATAAGAAACATATTTTTTTCTTTTGTGTTGTTGTTTATTTTGGGCAATTTTCACTCCGCTAGCTTCAACCCAATGTAAGGTTGAAGTTATGAGTTGTGATTTTAGGCATTTGAAGATGGTAATCTAACCTAGTAACCAAGGTATTCATAACAAGTGTTCACTTTCACGTCAAAAATTTAGATGACCTCTCAAATAAGCATTGCTCAAATCTCAGATTGTATTGTGTTTTCATTTGTATTTGATCATTTTGAGAATACTTGACTAGTTTGTGTGATAACTTGCGCAGAATGGCTTGAATGTCAGGAATTATGCATATTAGGTTACTTTTTGACTAATTGCGTGCTTTGCTTATGATTAACTTGTTTTTGATCATGATAGAGTTGAAATTTATGAATTGGATTAAAATCATTGATTAATTTCTATTATACTTGATTAGCTATTAACTTTTGATTGGGATTGTTTGAGAGATGTGATAAGTGTAATTTTAGTTTTTCGTTTTTAAGTTGTTTCTATGTGTTTTAAGTTCTTCATTGTTTGTTTTAACATTATTTTACTAGTTCTTTTGCATCATTTGCATCTTTTCATGATCTTTGATGTTTTTAATTGTTTATTTATATTTTTTAGTGATTAAGGGTAAATTTTGAGCTTATTTGAGGGATAGATTGATGTACTTTGGTAGTTAGATATATAGGTAACAGAAATTTAGTATTGGATATGGCTCAGGTGACTTGGAAGATGCATTAGATTGCCTTATAGAGCTCCAAACATGATGAAATTTTTTGGAGTGCTAGATCAATATATGAGGAGCTTGCATATCAAATTTAAAGTCAATTGGATTTCCAAAGAAGTTGTTATGGCCAGATGAATGGAAGGTTCAGAAAGTTGGAAAACTATCAAATCTAGGTCAGAATCCTACGATTGTGGGATGGGTTCAGAATCCCACGATCGTTGAACTAAGAGTAGAAATACGAAGTGGGCCTCACTTTTTCTTGGGTTTTTGAGTTTTTTAGACATATAAAGGGGTTAGAAGCCCTAGAAGTCATCAATAAACATTTTGGGACTCACCCAAATAGGCAACAAATAGGTTTTGTGTCTTCCAAAGTGGGAAATCAAGATTAACATCCACCTTTTGGAAAGAACTTCTCATCTGCAGAAATTCCAGCATAGGAGAAAAAAGAGAAGATTACTCTCACATCTATTTTTTTATTCTTTCTCTATTATGTTATCCTTATTATGGATTTTATAGTAGTTGTGGATGTTAATGATAATATGAGTGGCTAAGTTTATTGTAAAGATTACTTTTGAGCTACTTGTTGAAATTCTATCTGTTAAATTGAAAGAATGATGCTTTTGATGAATGTTGAGCTTATACCTTGTAATATATTGAGAAATTGAGATAGGTAATTTATGTACAGCTATACAATGAGAGTTAACACCCTATAGACCTTCATTGCATCAAGTTAATTGATTAGTTAGAGAGAAATCATAACTAATTAGTTCATTACCCATAAGATAGCTTCATAATTAGTTAAATTGGTGGACTAGTTTTGTAGATTGAAAGTTTGCTCAATCCATTCCATTTAATTTGGCTTGGAACATTTAATTACACCTCAAGAGAGGGTAATTAAAATATTAGGACATATTAGGTGAGGCATAATTCAATCAATAAGGTAAGAGGGAGACAAGTTAGGGAAAAAGTGAACTCTAATATTAAAATCTTGAAATCTAAGGTTTTTTCACTTTTGTTTTATCATTTGTTTATTACTAGTTTGTTTGATTTAGTTTATTTCTAAGTTTTTTTTTATTAATTGAAATTGGGTGTTAAACAAAGAAAAACCTAAATTAACTAGTGCCTAAACTACAATCCTTGTGGGATCAATATCCATTTTTTACTAGAAGTCATAATCTGTATGCTTACGGTTTTGAGTGTAAAACTAGTTAGATAGTTTTGTAAGTCATTAAAATGTTTTTTGGCGTCATTTCTGGGGATTGTTTTTTTAGCATTTTGTTTAGTTTGGGTGACTTTGATTTGATAATTTTTGATACTCTTCCTTGTGTATTTTCAAGTTTATGAACATAAGGAGCATAAGATGGTCCAATGAGTAGCATAAGATGTTCTAATGAGCTTAGTGATGCAATGATTTAAGGAAGAAAAGGGGATGATTCCGGTTGCATGGTGATAGCTCTTCAAGTACAACTTATAGTCCTTACTAAGCAATTGAGTAACTTACATGATACATGTTCCTCTTTTATTAGAACTATGCAGATTCGATGTGAATTATGTGGGGATGATAGCCATGACACAGTTGAATGCTTCTTATTGAGAGCCAATGGCTTAGAACAGGTCAATTATTTGGAAAAACTGCAAAGAGGTAACAACCTTTATTCCAATGCTTATAATTCAGGGTGGCAAAACCATCCATAGTTTTCATGGAATATTAGTAATGTAGGTGACCAAGTAAGGGCACAAGGACCTCCTGGATTTTAACAAGATTGCCTTGGATCTTTGAAGAGCAACATGGACAAGATGATGGATGTTATAAGTACTAAATTTGCACGTCAGAAGGCAAATTTCAACCAAATTACGAAGAATCATGCTTCATATATCCACAATGTAAAGGTAGAGGTAGGTCAACTTGATAATACTTTGTTTTCTAGAAATGCAAGTAGCCTACCAAGTAACACCAAAGCAAATCCAAGGGACATGTTAATGGCCATCACAATTGTCATGGAAAATGAATAACATGATACAATTGAGAAGGTTGAAAGTTTGATGGATGTGAGCTAAGAGAAAGAGAATAAGCAAGAGGAACAGCTGTGTGGTGCTAACTTGCAGAGCGAACTGTGGCCAAGCAAGCTAAAGCTTGAATATGTCAAGTAGGATGACAAGCCTGCATATTTATCATTTACACCACTATGGAGACCATCTTGGGAGAAAGGTGATGTTCAGAAAGGAGAGTGGACGTTGGAGTTCAACGATGAAGCAATTTTATTCCACTCCCCCAAAGCTTTGGAGCATTGTGCTGATTAGGAGCCTATATCAAGGGAAGTTGCTTCAAGCTTCTTACGAAATTTAAGTATGCTTCCTCTTGGGCTCAAACATCCATTTGCAAATGGATAATGTTGATATGACAAGGGTCAAGTTAATTCCCTTAACTTAGCATATTTGTTTTTAGTTTTCTTTTCTTTGTTAAGTTTGGTGTGTTTGCTTTGTTTTTGTTTTTGTTTGATCTTTAGTTTATTTTCCCTTTGAATCTCTTGATGTTTAGGTGACTTGCTCATTGATTGAAGGCTTGTTGTGCATTATAGTTTGTTGAAAGACCAAAGAAAGAGAGGAAGAAGATTTTCCATGCCTTGGAATGCTGGACACCACCATAAGCCTTTCTTACACTTAATGTCTTATGTCGTTCTTGTGTTTTGTGTTTTGCATGTCATTGTGTTGTTTGTTGGTTTTTGGTGTTTGTCTTTCCACATTGAGGACAATGTGTTGTTCAAGTATGGGTAGGTAGTCTTTACAATTGTTGCATTTGTGTTGACATTGCATTTTGTTATATAGGATGCATGTTATAGGCATATTAGGGTATTGTTTTGTGTTTTTTTCTTTTTGTAAACAATAGAAACACACTTGAATCATTTAGATTTATATTGCCATGAGATTGAATGTATGCTTCAACTTGGATTAGGTTACTGGAGTAGAGAGTGAACCATGTTGAGTTATGAAAGTAGTTGGTTGCATAAGCTTACTTAGAATTTGACACTTGAGCAATACGGTTGTGTAGAGATGCATAATGAATTCTTATTTGAAATAATGTGAGGATTAAACCTATATGACTCCATCTATAGTCATTTCATTTTTTGTATGTGAGATGATTCCTTAGGTAATTACCTTCAGAACTTGCTTTGAATCGGTTTAAATCTACTGGATACATACTAGATAAAAATGATTAAGGACATTTTTGTGATGACCTTTGGCTTAAATGACCTACCTTTTATTATCCCTTGCTACCCCTTTTGAGCCTTAACCCTTTTGTTTATTGAAAACACCCCATTTTAAAACTCATTAGCCTACACATTCACAAGCTTAGTAAAGTATTAAATGATGAATTAGTTGAGATTTTTGGCTATATATATATATATTTTAAAGATTAGTTTAGTGATATTGCTACTCTTTGAGCACATTTCATTTAGCTACTGTTTTGTTTATTGCTTTGTTATTGTTGTTCAAAAAGAATAAAAAAAATGAAAAAATGAAAAAAAAAGAAAAGAGAAAAAGACAGAAAAGAAAAAGGAATAACATTTAGGAGCATCAATAAGTGTGTAGTAGTAGTGTTATTTATTTATATATCTCAGAAGTTTATATTTGTCATCCCTATGTGCACTTAGTACTTTATTAATGCTCGTGATGAACCTTTTTCCGTTTTTGGCCCACCTTAACCTTAACCACATTATAACTCGAAGCAAGTCCTTTTGATCTATTTTAGCATGTAATCAATGTGGAGGAGAACTGGTGTATGAGCCAGCCTACGGTAATGTGAATTCTTAACCAAAACATTAACCATCAAACACTTGAGAGAAATGAATGAAACCATGAGGTAAATTCATTTTGTGTTTATACTTATCTTTGGGCAATGATTTCATAAGTTGAGATTGCTTGTGTATATTAATGAAAAGAAGTCATGACATTTGTATTTGCTTGATACTTAATTTTGGCAAAGATTGTGAGATTTCATGATTTGATCTTTTTGAAAATGAAGCGATATAATGGATTTGGCTGTATTCGATTTTTACTTGAGGATAAGCAAAGGTTTAAGTGTGGTGAAGTTGATACGTGTGATTTTAGTTTAAATTTTTAGGTTGTTTCTATGTTTTTTAAGTGCTCTCTTGTTTGTTTTAACGTTATTTTACTAGTTCTTTTCCATCATTTTCATTTTTTCATGATATTTGATGTTTTTAGTTGTTTCTTTATATTATTTAGTGTTTAACGATAAATTTTGAGCTTATTTGAGGGATAGATTGAAGCATGTTGGTGGTTAGATATATAGGTAGCAGAATTTTAGCATTGGATGTGGTTGAAGTGACTTGGAAGATGTATTAGATTGAATTATAGAGCTCCAAATACGATGAAATTTTATGGAGTGCTAGAAAAATATCTTAGGAGCTGGCATTTTAAATTTCAAGTCAATTGGAGTTGCAAAGAAGGATTTATAGCCAAAAGAATGAAGGGTGTAGAAAGCCCGAAAAACTATCAAATCTGGGGAAGTAGTCCCACGATCGTGGGTTGGGATCAAAATCCCATGATCGTGGGAATTGTGAGCAAAAACATGATGCAGCACTCACTTATTTGAGAGTTTTTGAGTTGTTTAGACGTATAAAATGGTTAGAAACCCTAGGACCCAAGAAGAAACATTTGGGGACTCACCCAAAGAGGCAACAAATAGGTTTTTTGTGTCTTCCAAAGTGGGAAATGAAGATCAACATCCACCTTTTGGCAAGAACTTCTCAACTGCACAAATTTGAGCAAAGGAGAAAGAAGAGAAGATTACTCTCATCATCTATTTTCTTGTTCTTTATCTCTTCTATTTCCATTTTTATTATTTGTTCAAAAATACTTATTTCGTGTTATATTTTATTAAATGAGCAAATTACCCCTTTTTGATAAATTATGAAGAAAAACTTGAATATAAAATTAATTATGTAAAAAAAGGAAAAGAAAAGGACCAAAAACAATGTTAATAAGAAGTATAAAGGATGCTTGCAAAAGTTAGAAAAACATGCTTCCCAAGACACCTATAAGACAAAGGCTAATCTTAAGATTCCATCAACCTAATTTGGTAGAGCATGAGGAAGCTTTAGAAGCCTTGTCAAAACAAGAGCGAGACGTGTCCCACTATAGGAGACTTAAAAAACAAAGCTTCTGGAATAAAAAGGAGGATTATTATTCGATGAAGTAAAAAAAGAAGCATTAAAAGCCTTGTAAAAATGACATCAACTTAGTGGAAGCTTTAAAGCTTTACCCTAAGTAGAAAACAAGGAAAACAAGAGATCG
>JAOXYD010083634.1:0-12246 GCA_028565735.1 Pinacopodium congolense
TTTTGATAGATGATTGAGTTATATCTTTAATCTGATGAAATAGCCTTTCTAAAATGTAAAGGATGGATCAAATAAACTCTTAAACTCTCAAGAAAGATATTAAACACAATTTTTCACACCCAGAAACACAAATTGATAGCAAAAAATCGATTGAAAATAAGTGCAGTGAAAATGTGGGCAGCTTGAGGCTTTTGAGAGATTCAGAAGGTTTGATCTATTTTTAAAGAGTCTAGAGTATCAAAATTAGTTTCTAAGGAGTATATATAGTGTTTAGAGGCTCAAGGAAGGTTTAGGAGGGTTTTTAAAATGTTATAATAAAGACAAAAATGATAAGACCCGAAAGTAGAAACTAGTCGTTGGAGTCTGACCCTTCAACAATGCCCTCTGAGTTCATAGAACAGACCGCCGTTGATGCTCCTGGAGAAGGGGCGATCAACAGCACTCAAGCAGGGTACCATTGATGATGATCAGCCCACCGTTGACTGTCTAGAAAACACAAAATATGCTGCATAATTGACTCCAAAAATTTCCAAACAAGTTTCTAATGATAATTGATACTTCAAACACCTTTGCAATCATATATTGAGGCTATATGAATAATTAAATATCTTCAAACAATTCAAACACAAGATTTAGCCTATGAATTGAGATAATATGCACTTTTGACATTCCAAATGCAATGCAAGATCAAAATTAAGCCCTTAGGTCAATTGAACATAAAGTAAAACTTACAAACATATTTGAAACCACCTATCTAAGGTTTTGAAACTTCCAATTCAGTTAAATTGCCATTATCTTCAAATTTGACCTTCAAACTCCAAGCTTTCCCTTATAAATTCTTCTTCAAACATACCTATCTTTAAGATTAACATCATAAACTCAAACCATTAGTAATCAAACATGTTTTTTTATCATCAAAACTAAGATTGGAACCTCCCTTAGTACAACACTAATGATAACACCAATTCCATGGCATTTAATTAAAGTCCCAAACCAACCTAAAGTTTAAAACACCAAATTAAGCAAACTCAATTCACATTCTCACAATCAATCATCCTAAATCCTTCCTACACCTTCAAGCCCCTAAGACACTAGCTAAACATAACTAAATTAAACAAAAGAACAAATAAATCAATAAAACCCATATTAAAATAAAGGAAATAAAAGTTAGAAGACACATAACTAAATAATAAAAAACTAAAATTCAACCTAATATAAGATAAATCCAAACTAATAAATAACTAATTAGGCTAAAATTAACAAAGCCCAAACAAATTAAAATAAAACAGAAAATGCAAAATGCATAAAAAAACTAACAATTGAAATTAAATGCAT
This sequence comes from Pinacopodium congolense, assembly GCA_028565735.1. Lineage (NCBI taxonomy): Eukaryota > Viridiplantae > Streptophyta > Magnoliopsida > Malpighiales > Erythroxylaceae > Pinacopodium > Pinacopodium congolense. The sequence continues at coordinate 1,336 of JAOXYD010083634.1, forward strand.
CTAAACCGAAACAAAAGCATAAATTCAACATTAAATCATAAAATAATCAAGAACATAACTAATAAATAAAAACCCAAAATTAAGCTAACAAAATAAATGCGAGAAAAATAAAAACTCGACACTAGAAAATTAAACTATGTATTTTATTAACAAAATATCAAGATTCAATAATAATACTTGGATAATAACCAAATCCAGAAAATAAAGTAAGAAAAACAATAGATGTAGTAAAAATAATCCAGAAACTATGAGTTTTTAGGACTAGAATAGAAAATAAATGAGCAAAAAATAAAACGAACAACAAAATCTTGATAAAGGACCCTAAATATAAGCAAAAGAACCTAAGAAATTAAGAAATAATGAAGAGAGACGGCGCTGGACTCCCCCTCTAGGTCTAGAATGCATTGGCTTTAAATATATATATATATATATATGCTGATACAGTAAACACAGTGTTTCGTATTATCTTTTTTCTTTGTCTAAGAGTAAAAAGACGTAGTTTAAGGCTTGAAGGCGCCATTTTACTCCCTGAAATTTGACAGCTTCGACCACTAATTGCCTTTTCTACACTAACTCCCACTATGCACCTTCGAGTGCCATTAAATTTTGTATGCAAGTTCCTCTTATGATGATCTTGCTTCCCATAAAATATCAGATGAATCGAAGCTCTAAAAGTGCTCCTAATGCATTATAAAATGCACTTAGACTAAATATGGAGTTCAACCAAGCTTGTTTTGTTCTCTTCTTTGTGAACTCTTCATGGCTTGTCATATTGACTTGAAATTTGGTGTGGAACCTTATATCATGATGTTATAGGTCCTGAAATTGGTTCCACATAAATTTTAGTTCCAAAATTGCTCCAATTAGGCTCAAAACATGGCCATTTCAACTTGTATTTGTGCTTTAAGGTCAAATCTATATATAAACGTAAAAGGAACACAAATTAAGCATTTAAATAACAAAATAGGGATGAAATGGCATCGTGACACATATGGAAATACTATAAAATGCATCCCTATCAAATAACCCCACTATTGAACTATTGCTTGTCATCAAGCAATTTAAACATAACCAAGATATCCTATCAATTCATTTTCAATGAAAACCAAGTGTATGCAATCCTCCAAACTTTGGCGAACTCAAGCACCAATCTACTACATATATCATAATCTTTTTCTCAGTTCACATAAACAAAGTCAAAGGTAGAAACCATTGATCAAAAGCAAGGATAAAATTAAGATAGACTTTCCTTACGGTGTTCGCTCAAATCACTCAAGTATGTTAGGGTTGGTGTTTCACTCAAGACTCCATCTAAGAGACTACAGTACCATAGGCTTGCAAATTCACCTATTTTCCTCTACATAGAATACATGCCATCAAGGATCAAAAGGGCTTTTATAAGGTTGTAATGGGGTTTGGGTGAAGGTAAGGTAAAAAGTGCAAGAGATTAATCACAAGTAGTAATAAAGCACTAAGTAAAAGGGGCACTCAAATACAAATTCTGAGATGAGCAAATGAACACACAAGACGACAACTACTCTTTACTAACTAATGCTACTATATTTTATTCCTTTTCTTTTTATTCTTTTTTTGTTTTCTTTCTTTTTTTTTCTTTTTTTTTCCTTTTTTTTCTTTTCTTTTTTTAAACTAGAATAAAGCTTAAAATAAGAGAAAACAATAACAGTCCTATCAAAATATCTCATAATACAATATAAAACAAAAGTCCTTAAATCATAGACATCAAGGGCTCACTCAGTACTTCATTCAACTTGTGACATGGTAAAGCTAAAAGGTTTTAGGGTTTCAATGTAAGGTGATTAATTTAGAAACAAATAGGGGGGAAATAGCTTGGGGTGTCATTTAAGCTAAGGGGTTCAAAAAAAAGAAGGCCTTAATCATTTCCATAAAGCATACAACTATTAGTATCAAATAGGTTTAGAGTAAGTTCCGAAGGTAATCTTCCTAGGAGAGCATAACACACAACAAAGAAAATAGGTGACTATGATGCAGTCATATAGGCTTAAGACCTCACATGTGCTTATATGAAAATCCATCAACATTTCATACATCACCTAATATCTCAAGCATCATTTATTGACTAAGATTATGCAACTAACTACTTCAATCAATCCACATGATTAACCTTCCTCTCAAGTTGCCTAGTTTAAATTCAAGCACACAACTCAATTCTCAATCCAACTACTATGACATAATTTCATTGTTTAACATTCAACATACATCATAGTTTTTTAAGCTAAAAAATACAAAAATGTTAAACTGGTCCCACCCCACACTTATAATAGACATTTTCCTCAATGTCACTAAAGTATGGGATCTAGAATACTCGCATGATAAATGGAAACCTTGAAGTTTGAGGTGGATAAAAGATCATCTACTTTTGCTCCTTAAAGGAAAAAATGACGGCTTCCCTCTTGAAGAATAGCAACCTATCTTCCTCCTACAAACTAAGCAAAAAAAAAAAGCAAATAAAACACACCAAACAAAAATATTTACAAAAGACAAATACAAAAAAAAAGGATACGGATAGGGTGTCTCTCATCAAGCGCTTATTTTAGGTCATAAGTTTGACCCTTAGCATATGTACATCATCCATTGTCAAATGGATGCGTATGCCCAATAGGAAGTATGCTAAAACTCCATGAGGAGTTTAAAGAAACTTTCCTTGAAGTAGGCTCCCTATAAAAACAATGCTCTAAGACTTTTAAGCAGTGGAACTTCATGGTTTCAACATTATATTCCAATGTCTACTTGTCTTTTTTGGGCATCACCCTTCTCATACCAGGATGGTCTCTATAAGAGTATTGATAATGAATGTGGAGATTTGACATCCTGCTCACCACCTTTGGTCTTCAGCTCACTCATCCATAACTCTCCTAAAAACAGCACTTCTTGTTGCTCTTCCTCTTTCTTATTCTCTTCTTCTTCATCTTCTTTCACCTGTAAAGAACTAGGAAAAGGAAATGAAATTCGGTTAGCAATAATAAAAACTACATCACTTACCTTAGGAAGTTGCGCACCCTCCGTCTTTTCTCGAACTAGTACCTCTTCCTCTCCTAGCCTCTCTTGCTCTTCCTCTATGGCTTCTAGGTACCCCCATTAATCTCCACTCTCTGGAGGAATGAACAGCTCCTCTTCTAGTGCTCCCTCTAGTTGGCTGAGCATGCTGCTAGATGTTTGGGCTTCTAAGCTCTAAACAACATCAATTGAGTGGCTTAATTGATCTCCTAAGGTCTTCATGCTACTCCCTGTTTCCTGCTGGAACTAAAGAGTACTTATTGCCAAGCTCATGACAATCTCCTCCAGTGTCATCCCATCAACTTGTGGTGGAAATGGTGGAGGTGGAGGCTCTAACTGGAAGTATGATTGATCTCCATAATAGCTCAATAGAGAATGTGTAACTTGGAAAATAGGACACGTACAAAAATGGTAACTAAAAAAATGAACAAACTTCACATACCTTAGCTTATTGATCATTTATCAGTACTTGCGTGGGTAAGGGTGTGAAATTCGTCATTTGGTGCTCAAACCTAGAAGTAGTAAAAGAATCAAATGCATTATCAAGGTAATAAAGATAAGAATCAAACTTATAGGCACACTAATAATGGTCCATCACCACTTAAAGATCTAAAAATCAAAAAAAGCTGTGAATCTAAGACAAACAGAAATAAGGTAACCAAGAACAACAAAAAAAAAACAACACTAAAAACAGCTAAAACACAGGAACCATCTCCCCGACAACAGTGCCAAAAATTTGGTAGAGCTCGTTATGAGTTACCAAATAATAAAATTTACCTAACTATCCTAACTAAGTAGTGAGGGTAAGTAAGGGTCCATCCCACAGGGAGCTAGGGTATGCTAAAGCTATTCTAATGCTGCCTAAAAAGGAAAGAAAATAAAAACAAACCCCTGGAATTGAACAACATTAAAACTAAATACTAAAGACAAGTAACGAAACATAATCAAACAAAAAAGAAACAAATAACAAATACAAAAAGCTGGGTAGAAGATAAATCTGGGATTCTTGACTTATACTTGATCCTTGAAATAGATAAGTTGTAATTGGTCTAAGATGCTAGCCTATAGGTTTGAACAATCTTTCAAACCCTCAGTTCCTCCAATTTTAGATAGGTCCTATACGATAGAAAACCTACCCTTAACCACAAAGCAACCTAGAATAAGCTCTTTAGATTTAATAATGCAATAACATTAAAAACTAGGAAGCGACTAGCCTAAGTCATGATCACACAAGCTCAGACCATGTAAATTAGAGAATTGGGATCCTAAAATAATTAGGTAAGTTTATAAACAAACCCGCTTAACCTATTGTCACTTCTGGAAATCGCTAAGGGCAATTACGTATTGCATGGCTCAATCCTAGCAATTTGAATTAAGAATTACAACAAGGGTAGCTAATCCTAAGCATTAATCCCTAATTCATGACATTTATGCAGAATCCCAATTCAATCCTAACCTAAATCACAAAACCATTCAATTCCTAATCAATTTTCACAATTATTCGTCCAAAAATTCCATCATTAACTTCTAACCAAAGACTAAACTAGTTAACATTACTAAAATAATTAAAACAGCAAATAAATAAACTAATAACATAATAAAATAACTAAAATAAAGGGCTGAAAATTAAATAAAGCATAAGAAAATAATAAACAAAAAGCTGAAAAATTAAAAACACTAAAGGAAAAACATAATTCATCATCTAATATAACACAAATTCAAGCTAATTAGCAACTAATCACACCCAAACTCACAAAGTCCAATCAAATTAACCTAATATAGAAAATTAAACAAACCAAAAATAGATTCAAAATTGAAATTAAACACATTACAACTGAAAACATACATATATTCAATTATGAAGAAAAACCGATACAAAAACATTAAATATAAACTAAAAATCCATATCATAAACCATTAATTCATAAAAATAAAACTTGGTCTGACTTATAAAAACAATTAATCAATCTCAAATACCCAAATTAAAAGCTGAAAATCACAAAAATACTCATCTATTGCAATATATATATGAACCCATGCATACTTTTTATGCCTAGAAAAATGTAAGGGCTGCCTCTCTCATACTTTTTATGCCCCTTATATATGTCTTGGAGAGTGGCTAGGGTTTTGGAGATGTTGTGGGAGAAATTTGTTCCAAATTATTCCTAAGAATCATAAAAACGAAATCATTTTACAATTTCTATTTTTATCCTAGAATTTGACAGCTTCTGCCCCTTTCGCTTTTATGCTATAACTCCTTTTATGCAGCTTCAATTACTATGAAATTTGGTATGTAGGCTTCTTGCATGTTTCTCTTGCACTCCACAAAATTTCAAAGTAATAGAAGCTTTAAAGTTACACCAAATGCATCATAAAAATCACCTTTACCAAAACCGATGTTCTACTGAGCTTATCTTGTTCTTTTTGTTTTTCGCTCTTCATGGCTTGTTATATGGCCTTAAAATTTGGTGTGGAACTTCATAACGTGATGATCTAAGCCCAAAAATTAGTTTTACACCTCTTCTAGTTCCAATTGTAATCGAATGTTTGCTCAAAACTTGGCCCTTATAACTTGTATTTGTACCTTAAGGCTAAATATGCATGTAAATGCAAAAAGGAATACAAATTAAGCATTTAAACAAAAAATAGAGATGAAATGACATTGAAACACATATATAAATACTATAAAATTCATCCCTATCAGATAGTGAGCAAATATTAATCAAACCTAAGATAAGCGCAATGGAAAGTAGTAAAGAGAATATTGAGGTATCTAAAGGATATAACAAACTTTGCATTATATTATTAAGGAAATGATCTATGTATACAAGGGTATCTAGATGCTGATTTGGGAGGAGATTTAAATAAAAGAAAATTTATCTTTGGATATGTTTTCTTACTAAAAAATGGAGCAATATCATGGAAAGTAAGAAATATTCTTGCATTGCATTGTCTACAATAGAAATTGAATTAATAACATTCTTAGCTAAGTATAAGATACTGTAAGGATTTATCAATTCGTAGTTCACTCGAGAGTCATTAAAAGAAAATTTGATCTAGTGACCATCAACTATGATAGTTGAGAAGTAATTTCTTGTACAAAAGATCTTATATTTCATTATAAAACCAAGCACATAAATACCAAGCACAATCATGTGAAATATATAATTGCACGACAAGAATTAAACATGAAGTATATATCTACATGAGATATGGTGGCAAACTCATTGACAAAACCAATTTCTTGATATGCATATGTTGGGTATGTAAAGTCATTAAGATTACGTAAATATTGAAATAAAATAATAAATATTTCTCTGTTTATGTTCACTTATTGCAATCTCATATTTGCATATAAATATATGATGGGAATTATATATTATGTAACACTTGATTCTAAATTATATTTATTTTTTATAAATATGTGTTAAGGATGAATTAAAAGTATATGAAACAGAATAGAGATTGGTCCTCTTATACGGGTAATCGCCTATAATGTTTGTGATCAATGGAGATAAGACATGTTTAAAGTTTATTATCTGAGTGATAATTGAAAGCGAGAAACTTAAACTAGAAATGTTGTCTTAAGAAATAAGGTTAAATTATAAGGAAATTTGTTCAAAATGATTAAATTATCATTATATTTGTATTAAGGTGTCAGATGTAATTTCTGAATTTTTAGAGTAGATAAGTGATCATTGACTCGCATGAAAAGTATTAAAAAATTGTCATCATCTCTTTAAAGAGAAATTGAATACAGTTATAATATAATAAATCAAATGAGATCAAAGGAAATTAAAAATGCGAGATATGACCTAATATATAACATATCATATCTACTTAAGGACATATAATTCCTAAGATCAATTTGTTAATCAAAATATCATATACTCCTAACAAATATATGACAATGTGTTCTTGTCGTATGTTGGTCACACTAGTTATTAGATAAGTATGAAAACTACAAAGTTTTAATTGGATTAAAATCCATCACGTGTGAATGGGAGATGATGAATGATACACCCATGAAAATTTTTCTAGTTATTTATCATAGATTAACTACCAAGAGTATCAAAAGAAAATTAAGTTTTTTTATCAAGACAATTAAAAATTCTCTATAAGAAGAATAAACAACTTTTTTCAAGTCCTTTAGCTAGTGGAATCACTAGTAATAATCTAAATACATTATTATTGTTATTAATGCATATGCAATGATCCTGTTTAAATATAATTTTTATAATTACATTGAACTCTAATAATTATTACTTGCCTTTTTTTCCTTTCTTTTTTCAATTACCTTAGGGTTTAATCTAAGACACACACACACACACACACACACACACACACGCACGCACGCACGCACACGCACACACACACACACACACACACACACACACACACAAACATACACACACACACACACACACACACACACACACACACATACACACACACACACATATATAAAATACGATGTATCGGTGACACTAGTCTCTCTTTTTCGTGAATTTATAAATAAATAAGAAAATGAAAATCAATTAAGGGGCATGCGTGTCATTGGAATTCCCTATATATATATGTTTATGTATATTTGGTGAAACAATTAGATGTTATTTAATGTTTTTATTTTTTGATCCATTTTACTTTGTACACATATTTATACGGAGCAATAGAGAGAGTAACTTCCATCTGATTAAACTAACCCTTTAGTATATATCCTTCCATATACTTTACCCATGTTACTTTTTTATATTTTTGTGATAAATGGTCAACTTTATTAGTTCATCTTTTAACCTTTTGCGAGTACCAGAATTAGTCGGAGGAGGAAATTGAAAAAATAAAATAAAATAATTTAAGTGAGATTTAGATTGTTCTAGTATTAACTATAGCGTTTTATCAAAATGAAAAAAAAGGTATAATAAAAAAACAATTGCACGGTAGGCTTTGGTATAAAAGATTATTCTTTTTTCTTATTTACTCAAAGGTAATAAATAAAATAGCAAAGAATTGAATCTAGGTGATATAGTCAAATGAAGACTGCATAACATGTCCAGTATGTGTGCATATATATATATAAATGTATGTAATTACTTCCTCATTTTGTTCCTAGAAAAAATAGCTTGAGTATGACTACGATTTATCAAGCACAAAACTTACTTTCCTTACCATTTTCTTTATTGGGTCTTAAAGCTTCACCGAGTGTTAATCGAATAAAGCCCATTTCTACTTCTAATTTATATTTACTATACTCATATTTAGTAATTAATAATATTTATATTATTTAATCATTCAAATTGAAATAGTTAATTATATATTTAAAACATATATTAAATAGTTTTATCTAATATTTTCCTTTATGCTTTCATTTTTGTACTATTTCAATTAGTTTTGCTTTTGCATTTCATTAATATGGTTCTGGTCTCCAATCCAGATATGCATCCCATTTTTGAAAACCATCTTAAAAAACACTCGTTCTAGTTTTGATTTGGACCAATTAAGTTTTACCATGACGTCTTGTAAATTACAATTTTGTCGACTAAACTAAGATTCATTCAAAAATCTAATTTAAACGTATAAATAATGAACTGCTAGTACGAGGGTTTTTGTATGCTATTAAAATAATCAAATTTTTTAAAATAATCATTCTATTTAAAATTAATTCTATTAGGAATGTTCATTCTTGAATAAGTCTATAGAATATATATTATCTGGACTATATCAAAGAATAAATTTACATATATATATATATATATATCTCAAAATCTAGTTGTGGTAGACTCTTTAATTTTCATGTATGAAAATTATGTGTTACAATAATTTGACTCTAATACATATTACAAGGTTTATCTCAAATTTCGTCTCTCAGCATGTCTGGTAATGCCCTCCAATCAGTCATAATTAGTATTTCAAATTTACATAGTTTGATAGGAAACAAAAGCTAAACTAATCCTTGATTTGAGCTGGGGAGGCTGAAGAACTAAGAAAGAAGAAGAAGAATTGAATAAACCCAAATATTCTAGCCACTTTTTCATTCTCTATTAGCTAAATACAAGGAAAAGAAAGATAGAGATAAGGATCTAGGGACAAATGTCCTCGTCTACTTATACCTCACAAGGTACTAGAATCTTTTATATATAAAATATTATTAAAAATAGTCTTTCAAACATTTAGGTGGCATAACGCTTTGTTTGAGCCTTTCAACAATTAAACTTAAGTCTTTCTTCTTATTATTTAACACCATTTAAGATAAAGTTAGGGTCTCGAATATCAATACTTGGTGCTTGGAGATTGACCTTGTCCCCAAGGTTCAAATTGGGATAATTGGAGCAAAATTTAGTGAGGCTTTCTTATGTGGCTTCACTTTCATCTTATGTCTGCCATTGAACTAAGATTTGATCTTGGAGTTCTTCGACGGTATGAAGGGAGCGATATCTCAAGATTTTCAATGGATGGAACTCAAAAGTGATGGTCATGGAACTCATCGATAAGGGAGAATTCTGGGATGGTGACTGTCCTCGACATGACTTTAATAGAGACATATGAAACACAGGACGGATACAAGAAGTTTGTGGGAGCTCCAGTTCATAAGCAACGGCACCAAGCAAGCTTATGAGATGGTAGGATCTGAACAGACAATTGCTTATATGGGTTTAATTTCAGGTAAACCCAATCATCGATTTCAAAGCTACATTCTTAGCAATTAAGATTAGCCTGTTATTGCATGCAATGGTGTGCTATAGTGAAATTGTCTTAAACTTCGGTTACAAGGGCTTGCCTATATTGCAGGGATTCATCTAGTGAAGTAATGGTAGAAGAACTAGATAGGCAAGCGTATATGGAAGAAGGGGGATGCCCATACAAGGCCTTGAATGGAGACATGTCAATGGTAGTATGATGTGTGGATTTATACCAATATTGATCAAAATGAAGATACTAGAGCCACAACTAAGGTTCATAACTCAAAAAGAAATGAAGATATGTTTCTAAAACTTAATTTAAGACCTCTATCGGGCCTTCCATTTAGGGGTCGTAAGAACTATTATAAGTCAAAATTATGCCCCTAAGATGGAATAATTTATGTAAAAATTTGATACGAAAGATATTGTCTCTGTCATTGATTATTGTTTTTAGCATTCCATGTAGGCAGTAGATTTCAACCAGAAAGACAGGAGGAATTGATGCAACAGAAAAATTGATAGGATATCCAATGAAGTAAGTAGACTTGGTAAGGCGATCAATAATAATCCATATGACAACCTTAACATTGGAGCTTGAAAAGTGAGCGATAAAATACATTGAGATATCCTCCCAAACTTGTTGTATAAATAAAGGTTGGAGTAAGTCATAATGTTTCTGGGTTGAGTATTTACTTTGTTGACAATTGTGGTAGTGTTCGATGAAATGTTTAACATCGGTAAACATGCCAGGCCAAGTAAAAGATGTTTCTAGGTGTGCAAAAGTGGCTCGTAGACTAGAATGGCCAACCACAGGTGAAGCATGGAACTCAATCAACAAGTTGTGGTGAAGTGTAAGCCCTATGCACATAAGAGAGGGGCATTGAATTGGGTATTTAAAAAAATCTTAACTAATTAAATTAGCAACCTAAACCAATTGAAAACTAAATACAATTACAAAATCAATATTCAACCTAAGATGATATAAGAATGAAAATGCCAAAATGAATGTAACAAATTAAAATTCAAGCCATGCAAAAGAAAGGGACACAAGAAAATTATAGAAGGTCATTTACCCTAAAGATATGCTACATCTTTTTTCCAACTACTTGTTGAATGATCTTTACTAATCAATCAAAACAAATACAATCTTCTTATAAAGTGAAGAGTAACCTTTACAATCTTACTTTCCAAGGATGAA
>JAOXYD010083645.1:0-12245 GCA_028565735.1 Pinacopodium congolense
ATTTAGTTGATTTAAAGAACACAATCCATTACAACCCAAACAATATAAAGAGAGACTACATAAAATGGGAAGGCAAAACCTCAACCTTTTATAAGATGCAACATCCTATAATTTCCTTGTTCCCTAGTGAGAACATCCATTAAGCTAGCATGGTATGGTCTAAGTTTAATTTCCCCAAGACATAGGTTAATTTTACTCTTAAAAGGAAGTTAGCCATTAAGGACAGATTGTGTTATAACCATTCCTTGTACGGTGATGAAAGCCATGACCATCTTTTTTTCAACTGTGGTTACTCCAAAGAGTAGTGGGATAAATTTTGGTTGCTTTATCACTTAAAGAATGCCTTAAAAGAGGCTACCTTACTTAGAACACTTTTCTCCTCTTATATCTATGTTCTCTAGATGGAGAGAAATGACAAAATCTTTAAAGGTAAACAAACTAGTATGCAAAAAATTATCTCTTCTACCATCCATTTAGTGAGAGAGACCTTTGTCATCACCTTTATAGAGACATCTAGTTTTGTGAGTAAAATTGTTAAAAAAATTGAGATTAATAATTTGGTAACTGTTTATTGTTTTACAAATTAACCTAGGTTCAAAGGAAAAAGACAAGTACTAGGAGAACGATAATAAGTATATATGTGATAGGAATTAAATTGAATTTTCTTTTTAATGGATATTTGTAATGTTTTGACCTCTAATTTCATGTTTTCATATTTAATTTTTTATTGTAATTATTTAATTTGCAGGACTTGGTGATTAACTGCAGAATTATGAAAAAAAAAAGGAAGAAAATTTCCCACACTCCCTAGCAGGTCTACGTGGGTGTGGAGAGACCCACGTAAAAACCCCGAAAACCCTTATATAAGTGTCGAGCTTTAGGATCTATATGGCAGTTGCTCACCCACCATATAGATTTGACTCAACTAATCGTCTATGGTGCAACTAGACATATCTCTGCCAAATCTTCTGAGGCATCCTTTCAATTAATTCTTGGGTTTGCTAAAGACCAAGTGGGGGTTTTGAAGCTGTAGAAGAGGTGAAAAATATAGGAGACACATAATAACAAGTTGATGAGAACCAAGGAACCAATGTACTGACAGTTACTAAAGACCCTTTGCACATTCCAAATGGTCCAATTACAATGCCAAGGGCTAAGAAGATGAAGGAAGCATTTAATGGGTTGATTCAAGGTATTTGCACTAAACAAGTTATTTTAGGCTAAAAGAAAAGCCTTGAAGATGGAACAAACAACCCAAGTATTATTTATGTGGCCCAAGTACTCATTGGGCATATTTTAGAGTCTATTGGGTCATAAATGGGCTAATTATCCCACTAAGGCTGGGTAGTAGGAATTTTGGGCTATGGGCATACCAAACATAATTGTTTCACTTCTTGTGTTACGTTTAGATTTAGGGCATATAAATATACATCTTAAGCATTCAAAAACATCTTTTTATGAGAATTGAGAGAAACTTCTCTTGGGTTCTTCATTGAATTGTAGAACTTATCAAGATTGATTAAATCTTGTGGCAATCAAACCTAACTTATCACTCCCTCTTCTTATCTATTCTAGAGTGTGGCAATCAAACCTACCTTATCACTCCCTCTTCTTATCTATTCTAGAGTGTGGCATCCATATCCTTCTTTTTATTCTTTCTTTGTATTTATTGTAATCTGATTTAACTTTCTTGGATGTGGAATCTATCTTACTTATTGTGGGTGTCCAGATTTAGTCTGGGGTTTGCATCACAAGTGGGAGATCATATTTGAAGTTTTATATTTTTTTCTCCATCTTCTCTCTTGAGTGTTCTTAGTGTTTTTAGGTTTCAAACACTTGTAAATTTGAAATCTTCTATGCTACCAATTGTTGGATCTTGCTGTTAAGACATTGATTTGAGGCTAGAAATCATCTTAGGGTCGTTTCTGACTTAAAATGTTTCATAATTTTCTCTGTTTTTCATGCGTAAGCTTATATTTCTTTTAATTCTTTGATTTACTTGAGGTTTGATTGATGAAATTGAGTTTTGTTGGAGTTGAGATCACTATCCAGGACCTAAAAATAATTTAAGAGCTTCTCTTAGCATTTTCTAAACTCTAAACTCGTTATTCACCTCATTTAATTCCAATAACTCAAAGTATGTTGCTTAAGATCATTGCTTTGTTTATTTTGATAATCATGTATGGCTGATCTAATTTACAAATTGATGTGTAAATAAATTAAATGAACTTTTATTGATGTTTAAGGGACTAATTTTTATTTATTGAAGGTCTAAAAAATTAGATTTTAACTGGCCACTTAAGAAAAGATTAAAAGATGATCTAAGACTTTAGGAATCAATTTAAGTTGTTAGAAAAGTTAATAAGCAAAACAAATTAATCATTGCATGACCAAAACTTGATTATTTATGAGAGTTTAAGTGTTGAGATTACTTTTCCAGATGTTAAATTTTTTATCTTAAGGCCTATTAACTTAATTTGATGTATGATGAAACTTCAAATTATGATTAATAAAGAAAAGGCATATGATCTTAATTGTAACATTATCTCAAATTTATGAAGATAATTCAGCGCTTAAAAATGTTAATTGCTTAACTAGTTCATTGAAAACCCAATCCTTAGCTAAATTCCACAATTTATATTTTTTGTAAGTTTTGAAAATAATTTAGAAGTCATTTTACATTGTTTGAAGCAACTTAAGTTGAATCATCATTTTTTAGCTTTTTAATTAATCATTTGGAATCTCCTCGATAATTGTAAACTAATTAACTTAATAATTATATAATATACCTGTGGGACTGACACTTGGAATCGTAAAAATACTCCATTATATTACTTGTTTGATAGGTATACTTACCTATGCATTAGTTAGATTTAATGTAAAAATTGTTTAAAAACTTAAGTCACCTAATAACTAACAACAACATGCCAGTAGAAGAGAAGCCTTAATCCAACCAAGAGACATATTTCCTTGACTAGAAGTGAACCAATCCACATTAACATTGACACAATTTCCTCCAAATGGCGGTTAACTAGTAAGAAGCCTAGAAAGGTGAAAATGAAGGACATGAGCAACTTGAGAATCAATGTTAGTAGCTCAATCTAGTTACTAGTGGAAACCTTCTAATGAAGAGGAAGAAAAGGAAGATGGTAGCTACTACAAACTCAAAGAAATGGCTCAATTTTCCAAAGGAAAAAGCAACCCAAAAGGGATGAGGAGGAAAGAAGCATGTGAAAATGGAGGAAAGGGACCAATTTGCCAATCATTGTCATTCTGAGTAGACAACCCTTTGACCCTAAACTAAAAGTTCTCTACAGGCAGTCATTTCATTGATAGAGAATGTTTTATTCTTCTATGTTTGGATGCTAGTTTAGGTTGACTTGTGCCAAAGTGAGAGCCTTTTCTATTGGGCTCAATTGCTAGATTTCTACCTCTTTTTATTGTAGGTAGTTCTTTTAGATTCTGTTTGGAGCCCCATTGTAAAGGACATGCATCTTCATTTATTTTTAATCTACTTTTCTTTTCTATAAAAAATGTGATTTAGGACCATATAGTTATCAAATCTTTAATTAAAAGTTACTACCAAGACTAAAAAAACCTAAGCTAAATGTCTTGAAGATTCCAAGGTACTTGATCATGGATTTTTCTCACTCTAGGTCTTCAAGCCCAAAAGATCAATTAAATTTCAATGCCAAATGTCCCTATCTTTCAAGCCTTAAACCATAAATCAAATCATTAGTGAAAATCATGTTTTGTTCTCATCAAAAGTAAGATTGGAACCTCCCAAGGTATAAAAATCTCTCCTTTTTTAATCATGAAAAAACTTGTAATATTAGGGACAAAAAATACATTTAAAAGAAATCATTCTAAACCATAATCTTAGAGTTTTCATAAATTCAAGCATCGTATATAATCATCATGTAAATTACACTCTCCCTAAATTCATGTATTAAAACGAATTATACTCTCTGTAAATGCATGCATTGATTCATTTTAGAGAAATAAGGCCTAAAGGGGATTTTAAAATGAAAAGTTCATCAAGAACACATATTGTGCATCTTTAAATTTCAAGAAAAAATATTTTGGGTTTATTGCATTAAAAACACATATCATATGGACAAACATGATTAAAAAATTTGGCTCCCTACATAAAACATCATCTAGTATCATGTACACTTCTCCCACTTTCAACGTCATCAAAATGTTATAAAACATTTTAAAAAGTTTCATTTGTTATAAATAAACCAAAAGTTATGGAAAGCCATCAAATATACATAAATTTCCCAACATTGTTATAGTGATCTACCACCATTAATGCCTAGTTATTTCCTAATTATTTAAAATCTTTTTCATTTGTTGGTTTAGTGAAAATATCAACCAATTAGTGTTGTGCATTAATAAAAATCTAGTTTAATATCATCAGTTCACACATGATCTTTAATGTAATGATACCTTATCTCAAGGTGTTTTTTCATTCATAGTTAGGCATGTGGCACCAGTGTTATCATAACATATAAGGAAATTATTAAGCTCCATGTCATAATCTCTAAATTATTGTCTAAGCCAAAGTAAGTTGCACATCAACTACCTAGTGGTACATATTCCACTTTTGCATTTTACAAATCTTCTAAATTTTGCTTTTTACTAATTTAAGATACTAATGCATTGCCTACAAATTGGAAAGTGTCAGATATGCTTTTCCTACTTCAAAAGCTACTAGTATAATCTACATTAGAATAGAAGATTGAATCTCTAAATGTGTTTGTAGGATACCAAATTCCTAAACAAGTAATTCTTAACAAATACCTTACTATGCACTTAATTGTTACGATATTAAAATACCTGATTGAAACCTGGCATATAATCATACATTAAATATAATGTAATAAGGTAAAGTAAACTACCTATCATGCCTCTATATAACTCAACATCTATAAGTTTACTTTCTTCATCTTTGTTCAACTTAGTAGAGAGATTCAAAGGTGTTTCTAATGTTGTAGCTTGATCCCTTCCAAATTTTTTGAGTAATTCCTTAGTGTACTTAGCTTGATTTATGAAAATTCCATCCTCCATTTGTTTAATTTTCAAGTTAAAAAAGAAACTAAGCTCTCCCATCATGCTTATCTCAAATTCTTTACTTTACTCATACACTTGAAAATTTTCTTACACTAACTTTCATTAATGGCACCTAAAATAATGTTATCAACATGAATTTAAATAATCAACGTCAGTCTTTTCCTTCTTAATAAATAGTATTACATCTACCATTCCTTTAAAAAATCCATTTTGGCAATAGACAAATACTCAAACTACTAAGCTCCAGGAGTTTGCTTTAAACCATATAATGCTTTTGAAAGTTTGAAAATATAGTGAGGTGCATCATAGATTTCATAAATTTCTTCTTAAATAAAACCATTTATATCCCTAAGGGATGATTCCTAGGGTTTTCAAGTCATCTTTAATCCTTAGAACCCTTCAAAAGTTTGAAAGCACTTGGAAATCATGTGGATTTCTTACCATCATGGTAGAGAAGCTTCATCATTTTTGTTGTTTCTATCACAATTGTGGGATGCTTGATTCTCCAATTTGTTGTCCTTATTCTCCTCCTTACTTCCTAGTTTAGCTCCAAATTGAAACACATTAAGTATCCACAAAAATAAGCTAAAATTAAGGCTCAATATCAACACTTATCACTCAAAACATAAAAACCATGAGAAGAACATCAAAAGAAATCTAAGTCATAAATAGATCATTATCATTCTAAACACTCATAATAACATGCTTAACAACTAAGTAAACATATTCTAATGCACTTCACCACACTTAATTCTTTACTTGTCCCCAAGAGAAAAATAAAAACACATAAGCGTCACAAGCATAGAATAAAGGCAAAAACAATAACAATGGCATAAGATCTAATAAAATTAGCCCTTATAAAAAAATTAATCAGTCAAAAAGATCCAAAACATTAACTTGTTTCATTTTCATTCAAATTTCTTATAATTGAATAAACATATTATTTAGTATATTGTCATCATATTCTCACATCTAAGGCACTTATAAGCATGCCTAGACATTCTTTATTAAATTAAGATGTAGATTATCAATAAGTAACTCCTTATGGTCATGTTTTCACATTTTTGCACAAAGTTTAAGAGGCTTTTACTTTAAATTTAAGCACCACACATTAACATTACTTCAAACACTTCCCTAGTCTTTTGATATGAAAACAAATATTTTGTCATGAACGTCTTCTGGTTACTCAACTAGGTTATGTTCTTTTGAGCTTGGCTAGAGTGTCATTCTAGCCTTTTGATGCAAAGGTAAACATTTTGTCATGAACACTAAACAAGAAAATTTTCCTTTTAATTAGTTAGTTGTGTGTGTATTGCTTTTATTTTTGCGTTATAGGACCTTCGCTTAGAGTTTTGATAGCTTTTAGTGTGTTTTATTTAAGAATGGAGTGAAACTTAAGTTTTTCTTAATAATCAAACATTTTCCAACCCATTTTCATCCTCAAAACACCTTATTTCACCCACACTCACCCTTCTACTTCCTATTCTTATTGATTAGGATATTCTGTGTAGTAGCTGTAATGAGGTGCTCAAGAATTGTGTGAGTTATACTCAAATCTCGTATTCCACACTCAAGTTATGGAAGTACGCTTATGTTCAAGGTTAGTGGCACAACATCGTTGTCTATGAGTTGCATGAGGGTGAAAGACGTAATGACCTTACTATATGCCCCTCGTACTACACCTGAGAAGGTTATGGGTGAAGCATCATCTGAGGCTATCTCGAGTGTTCATCCTCCACCTCTGATTGCACCTACTGATATTGTAACTATTTTCTTGAGGATCGGGTTGTTTCACTTCTAAGCTCTCGGAGCTTTGTTATGAGGTTCGTACTAGTATTGCTGCTATCGATGATCCTCTAGATAGAATGGAGCTATGATTGTAGTGACTAGAGGAGTGTCAGAGTGCCCAAGATTGAGATCGGAGTGTAATTTGTACCTGATTTTAGGTTGTTCTTTCATTTTATTAAGATAAAGGCTTTTGTTATTTACTTTATGTACGTTTCCTTTGATTATTCTTAATTTTATCGTTATCCTCACCATTTTAGTAGTATTTCTATTTTATTTTAGATTTTGTTATTTGCTTTTAGTTTTATTTTTCCTTGGATAAATTTTAATCACATATTTATGATAGTGGAGAAATTTTTCTTTTATTTTTTATCTCTTGTGATTAATCTTTTTATGTGGTTTTAGTTGCTGCAACTCACATCAAAGAAGCAGTATCCTGATGATATCATATGGGAGAATTCCTTTCCTTTCTTTCACATCTTGTGCTTTATTTTTGACTTATGAACATTGGGGATAATAGTCAATTCAAGTATGCGTTAAGGGTCTACTCATTTTAAATTTATGTTATTTGCCCTAAAGTATATCCTTTTATCATCTTTTTAATAGTCTATAATTTTTAGATTTTTTCAATTTTTGATACATTTCATTGAAAATTTTTCCTTTTGATTTTGATTTATTTTGATGAATTTAGATGTTATGTGTTAATTTCAATTATTTAAGA
This sequence comes from Pinacopodium congolense, assembly GCA_028565735.1. Lineage (NCBI taxonomy): Eukaryota > Viridiplantae > Streptophyta > Magnoliopsida > Malpighiales > Erythroxylaceae > Pinacopodium > Pinacopodium congolense. The sequence goes on from JAOXYD010083645.1 coordinate 7,583, forward strand.
ATTAAAGTTTTCAAATTGTTTCATAATTTAGAAAATAGATAGCTAATGATCATACAATGTTCGATGTATAAAAATTATATTCCAAAGTGAATTATGACTAATTTTAATCTTTTTCATCATATTGTTTATATTAATTCAAAAATATATATAATTGTTTAAATAAGTGAGCAGTAAAGTCACTCTGCTAGTTTCGAATCGATAAAATGATTGAAGTTTATTGAGTGGTGTTAGTAGTCAGTTGACACAACGTGACTCAATTGAGTAACTAGAGGTTGCTTATGACAAAATGGTCACATTTACGTAAAATGATTGAGTGACGTCCCAACTAAGTTTGAAAACTCACATATTGGTTTAATTTTTATTAAAAATAAATAAAAGATGCGAAATTGATTTAAAAGGTGTTACATTTTGCTTTGTTTATATGCATTTTACATGTGGAATTAAATTTATAAAGTAGGTTTAATTTTGAGAATTATGAAGTCATTTCAATATATTTATGATTTAATATGATTAATTGATTATATAACATCTAAATGATTCTTTTTTATTGGAAAACTTAGGAATTATTTTCAATGATTTGCTTAATGATTTTGAGTTAAGTTACTGATGATTATACCCTATTTCAAAAATAGATGATTAAATGATTTACTTTAGGACAAACAAATGCTTTAAGTATGAGAGATTTGTTAAGGGTTAAATGGATTGTGTTTTCAAGATATATATATATATATATTGTATTTTGACCCCTAATAACTTGTTTAAATGTTTAATTATTGATTAGAAACATTCAAGTTGCAGAAAATTTTGATTAATCGAAGACTAGTGCAAAAAGAATTTGAATTGGGCATTTTCAAAACCCTTAACGTGGGTCCATAGAAATTCACGTTGAGGTCCCAAAGAACCACGTTAAAGGTCGCAACATTAAGATAACAGCGATAGTCCACGACACATTAATGATGTTGTTGTGCTTTAAAGTCTAACCACCGTTATAGGCATAAATAAGAAAATTTTCACCAAATCTCCACAATTACAGATAAAGTAAGTTGAGGGATTAAAGCCCCTTTTGGTGAGGACAAGGGAGGTTTTCCTTAATCTTTTGCAAGTGGAAAAGAATCATAAGACATGTCAGAATAGATCAATCACACATCTAAAATTTTCTCTCCAAGTTTTCTTAGTTTTCTCATAAGTGTTCTTAAAGTTCTTGATTTAAACACTTGTATTTTGTGATTCTAAGTTGTTTTCTAAATTACCAATGTTGGACCTTATAATTCAGACAAGGGAGGTTTTCCTTAATGTTTTACAAGTGCTTGTTTTGTTTACTTTGGTTATGTGTGGGTGCTTCAATTTCCAGAAGCCAAGGATTGGTTTTGTGAATGAGTTAATTGAGCTTTAGTAGATGTTTAAAGAACTGTTTTTTTTATTGAAGGACTAAATAATTTGTTTTAAAGTTGGCTATTTAAGAAAAGATTAATAGATAATCTATGATCTGAAAAATCTACCAAGATTGTTAGATGAATCAATAAATAATAAAACCATATCTTACATAACCATTTGATTAATATTGAGAGTTTTATTTCTAATATTAGAGATCTAGGAGTTAAAATTCTTAATCTTCAAGCCTATTAACTTAGTTTGATGAATGAAATAACTTAAAACTAAGATTAATAGAGAAAAAGCATAGTCTTAACCTTAGCTATATCGTGAAATTGTGAAGAAGCTCTAAATAAGTCACCAAAAATATAAATACTTAATTAATTCATTAAAACCTAATCCTTAACTAATTTCTTTGATTTGGTAATTTTTTAAAGAAATTAGATGTCATTTCCAATTACTGAAATCAAGTTAGGTCAAATTAGCATTTTTTTTTACTTTTTAAGTGATCAATTTGATATTCTTACGTAATTGTAAGCTAGTTGACCTAGTAATCGTAGATTTTTATAGTGGAATCAACATTCAGAGTCTTAAACATACACCATTGTATCACATATGCACTTGCCATGTACATTGGTTTAATCAAAGTTAAATTGTGTTAAAAATTAAGCCATATAAACTTACCAACACTTATGGCTTGCTCTGATTGAGAACCTCCTATTTTCGCTTATGTGTGATGTGTCCAATCATGTTATGGGAGCAATTTTAGGATAGTGAGTTAGAAGGAAACCCCTTGTTATCTAATATTCCACCAAGATGTTTAATGAAGCTCAAGCCATCTACCCCTATAGAGAAAGAAACTCTTATTGGATTTTTTTAGTTTTTTTATATTTAGGTCTTATTTTATTAAGTATTAAAATCATTTTTTATTTTGATCATACAGCTTTGAAGTACCTACTTTTAAAGAAACAGATTATGTCAAGATTCATTTGTTGGATCCTCTTACTCTAGGAGTTTGATGTGGAGACTAGGGATAAAAATGGCATGACAAATGAAGTGGCAGATCATTTGAGTTGATTATTTGACCATTGATAGCACCTTATCTATTCATATTTTAGACATGTTTTGTAATGATTATCTTATGTTTAAGGGATATTTGCATATGATTCTAGTACATATTTGGTTTATTTATGAAAAAGATGCTATTTAAGTTATTTTGAATTATTCTTCATATTTTATAGGATTTGGTGAACATTTTGAGAAACTTTTGGAACAAGTTAAGGTATGGAATCAATTTAAGGACTTATATCATCATGTTAGAAAGTTCCACACCAATTCTTAGGACCATATGATAAATTATGAAGGATGCGTCAAGAAAAGAAAAATTAACCTATTTTGTTATAGTTGACTTTGGTGATACATTATGTACAGCTTTAGAGCTCAGATTTTCTAAAATTTTATGGGATGCAAAATTATTATATGAGAAACCTACAAATCAAATTTCATGGCCATAAGAAGTGTACAAAGGGGGTTGGAGAAGAAAACCAAAAATAGAAGCTGTTAGGAGACCGATGGCTAGGGCGTAGAACAATGGCCTAAAGCTATGGCTGTGATATCCTCGTAGAGGATATCATAGCCAAGATCCATAGACATGGGCTATGACACCCTCTTAAGATAACCCTTCTAGGCTTATTTTCTTAATATCTCTTGCCTCCAAACACTAAGGGAAGCAACCAAGAAAGGGTTTTAAAGCCCTAGACCATCTCCAAAGGATCTCTACTCAATTTTAAAGATTAAGAAAGATTCCAAACTCAATAATTAAAAATAGGATTTCACATTAACTATTATTAAGAAGGTAAGAACCAAGATTGATTCATCATGAGCTTTTCTTTTTCTTTCTCTTAGTCAATTGTTTTTGTGATTCAAACTATAATTAGGAACTAAAATTTTAATTAGGATTTGGGTTTTCATTAACTCAAGGATGTAGTATTTGATTTAATCTTGAATTTTTTTATTTTATATTATTATTATTTATGGTTCTTTAAAAAATTGTTTATTAAATGATATGTGGATGTAAATGTTGATTTCAATGATTTGATTTGTGTATGCTTGATTGAGAGCTCATTGCACATATTTGATTGAAAGATCAAATCATTGGACACTTTAAAATCACTCCATAAATAATACATCATGTATGGACACCTATAGATAGGCTTACATAAGGTGTTAGGGTTTGGTGTGAGCTTAGCTAAAATAATACTTTCCATAGAGGAACATAATGCATTCAATCATTAAAGTGGGATAGAGAGAACTGTTGCCTATTTTTATTGACTTGAATAGAGTTTCATAACTTAAGAGATAGTTTGATTTACATTAGGGAATCTATGATTTATTAAATCTAGAAATTAAGTTAAGTCAATATAAATAATGAATAAGTATCCTATAAGGTTTAATCACCTCAATCCAAGCTTCCTCATTAGATCCTTTGTGAGTTTAGTTACGCGATTTACTTTTATTTGACTATTAAATTTTCATTATTAAACTAATCAATATCTTTGCATGTTGTTAAGCTTAATAATTTAGATTGACACTCACCTGTAAAAGTAATCCCTGTGGATTCAACCTTGGACTCACTTTAACTATATTGCACTATGATAGGTACACTTGCCTATTTGTGTGTTGTGGTATTATTATTGTAGTTCTTTGATAATTTTAATTAAAACTTAGGTAGGTATCACATGAATTAAGTTTTTAAAGTTGTTTCTAGGGACTATGCCATTATTTAACATTTTTCTATTCTCTCCTAAGTTAGTTTTGTTTCCTTTTTTTTAGTTTTTGTTTCTTTTAGATATCAAAATTTTTAATTTTTTACATTTTTAATTTTATTTTAGATGATGCAAACCCTAAATTAATCAGGTTATAACAAGCACAAACAAAGGATAAAAAGAAGGATATAGACACCACACTCCAGAAAAGATGAGAAGAGGGAGTGATAAGTCAGATTTGAACACCACAAGATTAAATAAATCTTCATAAGTTCTGCGGTTCAATGAAGAATCCTAGAGAAGTTTCTCTCAATTCTGATAAAAAGATGTTAAAAAAATGTATCTGAATACATAACATGCATATTTATATGCCCTAGGTCTAAACCCTAACAATTGGGTTGAAAAAAAAATCTGGTTGGCATGCCCATTAGCCCAAATTCGTAATACCTGGCCTTAATGGGCTAATCAGCCCATTTATGACCCAACTGAATCTAATATTTGCCCACTAAGTACTTGGACCATATTAA